>JAEIFP010000666.1:5740000-6010147 GCA_018903935.1 Drosophila insularis | reverse complement strand
ATTAATTTTGTGGTGATATACACCTGCACGTGTAGTTGTTAGCTGCCTAATTTTTCTACCTTGCTAACGATAACACAAGTGTATGCTAAAGATCGGGGTCGTGCACTTCTAGCGTTGCTCTTGCTTAGCTCCTTGGATGAGTGGGGGTTCTTTCCTACTCTAGGCATACGCACGGATCATACAGAAAAACGGATACTATCAGAAACTAAAAGGATGTAAAAAGCAAAATATTGGACCAGGTCGGGATATTGTGCGCACGACTTCTCTGCAGATTAGCTAAAGGTGTTGTTCGCTAACCCTTTCTGTACACACCCTGCCTTGGCAAACTATTGGGTTTAATTGATTGCCCCTTAACAGACTCTTAAATGATCTTAGACGATTTGTAACGGCAGCATAGTCATGGATTCAGGCGACGGACTCCTCAAAGAATTAGTTTACGCAAACATGACGAAATTTCAAGTTACGGGTTTAATTCCAAACAAAAGAGTTTTCATGACTTTATATTCTAAGAAATTACAAATAAAGATATGCAAAAAGATATATGTAGCAAAATAAATTTAAATACGATAATTAGAGCAAATATAGATTCAAATATCAAAGAAGCTAACTTCGGCTGTGCCGAAGTTTTTATACCCTTGCAGTTCATGGCCATAATATTTTTACATGTTCCAAACTCTTTTTCTGTATCTCAATTCATTAGTGCACAGAACCTTTCAAATATCATTTCAATTTCTTCTTCTTCTTCCCCATCACGTAGTAGGCAACAAGCCGAACCGATTTATATCGGCTGTAACTTGTGTTCTATTTATCCGATCAGATTCAAATTTTATGATCTGAGATTTTATATATAATACTATCATATTGGTAAATTTCATGGCGATACTCCAATTTTTGCAAAAATGTTTCCTCCAGAGCTATATAATATAGTGGTCCGATTCTGCCAATTTTCATACTTTATTTTTCCCAGGTAATAAAAAGCCCCAAAAAAAATTTCATCCCGATCTTAAGATGGCTGAGTAAAACGCATACGCACAGACGGACGGACAGACGGACATGGCTATATCAACTCAGCTTCTCATGCTGATCAAGAATATATATACTTTATAGGGTCGGAAACGTCTCCTTCTGTGCGTTACAAACATCTGACCAATTTTATAATACCCTCTGCAAGGGTATAAAAATTCATAGTAATTCAAAAGAGATTTGAGTTATGTGGCCGCGTGTGCCAGTTGGCAATGAAACAAATATTTATAGTATATACATATGTGTGTTAACTCACGATTTATCCAACGGTGCGATCTCTGGGCCCATCGATGCTGCAGGGATTTGCTGTATAATTTAGTTATTAGAAATGAAGTAAGTAAGTCGTCTCGCCGACTTGGGTATACCATACACCAGTAAAACAAATATTTTAAATTTATAATAACCAATGCATTTTCGTATTTAAAAAAAACTGTTCACATGCTTTTCAGAAGCATATCTTAGTATTTCGCTCATTCAAGCATACGAGCACCCTAGCGCCCCCACCAGCCAACGGCCACTTCCGGCCATATGGAAAAACGTTTATATGCATAACTTGGCTATTTTTAGTCCGATTTTGATCAAATTTGGTGTTTTGCTGGATATTAGTATCAAATTTAGGTGTGCTGAATTTGATTGCACAAGGTAGAAAATTACGGAAGATAATCTTTTTTCAAATTACGGGGTCGGAAAGGGGCGTGGCAAAATCTTTACACATAAAAAATGTGCGCAATTACCAAGCAAATATACATACCAAATTTTGTGTCTCTAGTTGCTATAGTTTTTGAGAAAATCGGTTTTATTTAATTTGCGGGGGCGGTAGGGGGCGTGGCAAAATTTTTATAAATACAAAATTTGCGCATTTACTAAGCAATATACTTTATGGGGTCGGAAAAGCTTCCTTCTGCCTGTTACATACATTTTGGCGACTTTAATATACCATTTCACCCTATGGGTGTATGGTATGAAAATGAAATGCAACAAAGCCAATCTCAACGCATTACATACCCATTAGGTTTCCTACTAAGGAAAACGTATTTTACTTAACCAAATAGGGACTTAATTTTAATAATAATGTTTAAAGATTCGTTACGTTACTTAAACTAATAATTCATTTAAATTTTCTTTTAGATCAGCAAAATTTACGTTAATAAAAGAGGGAAAAAAAAAGTATGAAAAGGTGTTGCCGTGGTGCAACAAAAAAAAATAGTATCCAAACCAAAGGGCTGATACGCCATACTTTGCGTAAAGATGAAACAAGAAAGGGTAGCAGAACTACTACTAAGTATGCATATGCACCAAAAAGAAATCGAAAAGTAGTAGATCTCGCTCAAATTGGGTGTATAATGTTGGTATTAGCCGGAGAGTTGCGTCATTTCATCGCCAGACTATTTTAGCCTGGCCCATGGCGATGATTATTGATGAAATGTAAGGGTTGATAAAATAAATCCGAGGCTCGCTGGTTATTGAGAGATGTCTCTTTTTTTTCCCAACGAAGAAAATATCAGCGATTGGGCTGGGGTACAATCAACCAAATTGTCCCAAAGAAAATGAAAAATCCAAGGCTGCTTGAAAGCCAAAAGTTGCTTGGTCGACGCCACGCGACCGATATATAAATTTTAACTGAAATATAACGGGGTTTAAATTCTAATATTTTCACTAAATTTATCTTTATATCACCTTATTCTTCGAATATTCACAACTATTTTTATTCACTTTAGTCAATATGTACTTGTATTACTGCCTTGTGCAGTCACTGTACTTTTTAATGATGATGTAATATGCACGTGTTTCACAAATATATATGTATGTACATATATACATACATATATGTACATATGTATATATTTATGTGAATATTTACATATATTCACCTCTTTTCGCAATCCAAAATCCAAATCAAATTAAATGAAAAAGCCTGTACCAAAAATTCTGTTTCTAAGCAAACGCAATGCATGCGAACGAATTCTAACGGATCTTTTCCATGCTTTCTTCTTTGCTTACGGTTTGCGTTCGCTGTGCGAAATGAGAGTAAGAACCGTACCAAAGAAGACATGTGCGTAGTACTCAAGGGGGGTTATTCATTTATTCTTGCAAACAAACAAAAAAAAATATTCTTTCCGAAATGCAATTAAAATTATTATTATTAAAGAGGGCTACTACAATTTTTACTAAATCGTGATTTTTTTTCGAAACTTGACCAAATTTAAGATTTTGAGGTTTTAATGCAAACTAAAAGTTTACTTTCTAATGCATAAACTGATACATATATGAAATGTAACAATCGGTTGAAAATTGGCAGAATTAGAGCTTTACAAAGTTAGGGTTAATTGAGAATATTTGAGAATTTCATACATTTTATGGGAAAAAAATTAATTTTTACTAAATCGTGATTTTTGGCGAAAATTGACCAATGAAATTTATTTTTTTAGTCTTTGCTAAGTTTTTAGTTCACAGTTATATCAATGGGAGACAGTATGTTAATATTTAAATTAATTTTGTTTGTATATTGCAGTGAATTTAAAAAATCTAAAAAATGTCAAAAATGCTTCACAGTTTAAATATGGTGATTTTTTTTACGCCCAAATACTGAAATCAAAGTGGGATTATATTTTGACACATTATACAGTAGTAAAATTAACTTGCCAGCATTTTAGTTTGGAGACATATGGAGCCACATTTTCTTCCAGGATTCAGTAATTTCGCTCTTTTGGGGTTATCTACAAACATCTATTCTTTTAAGGAACATTCCTACTTCTTCTTCTAATTAGCTCTTAACAAAATATTACCTCACATATTCATATTATATTCGAAACTTCATTTAATACTCGTTAAATATTCATAAAGTTTTATTAGTAAACATATTATTAGACTACACACAACTACAAACATTTTGTTTAAATCATTTTAATTTTATTTTCTTCCGTTTCATTGTTTTTTTCTTTTTTTATTAATTGATATTGTATTTGAAAAACTTGTGTTGAATATTCTTGCTTTTCTAGAAGTTTTGCAGTTGCTGTGAACTTATTTAAGTTTAGTTAATTAATAATTATTATAATAAATAAATTGTTACGTATAAATTTGACTGGCTGATTAGAAGCATACTAAAATATATATTTCGGTATTATTGTCATTTCAAAATTTCTTTTGCTTTTCAATGTGGAATTTCCTCCTTTTTTCGGTTTTAAATGTTTTGTATTGTTTTTTCTTTCTTTTATTGCTGATTCGTTTTTTTTTTGTTTTATATTTTTTGTTTAATATATTTTTATGGTATACTTAAGCTATTAAGTATTTACAAAGCTCAACTATGAACACGAACTTGTAACGGCATATTAATCCTGTTCTGATTTTTGAATATTTATTTAGGATTAAATGTTGTTTTGTTTGCTTTTTGCTTTCTTGATACATTTGTTTAGTTTCTAATTTGTTGTCTTTGTTGTGCATAATAACTGTTTAACAAATACTAATAATGAATATATTTTAGACACAGTTTTAGTTTTAACAATTGGCGATCTAACAAAATGCAATTGCTTGGTTTTTCTTTTCTTTTGCTTGTGTTTTTTTTTTTTTTTTTGTTTTGTTTTTTATTAATACTAATTTTATGAAAATGTAATGCAAATTTGAACTGAAATTAAATTTTAATTATAAATATTTAAAAATTATTTACACCATGAAAATATTTCTAGAATTTAGAATTAAAAATGTGTTCCTTGCTCACCTCTTTCTTTCTGTCTGTCTTAATTTTTGTCTTACTTTTCATTTAAACTAATTTAACAAACAATTTCATATAAATTCGTTGCTGTTTTCTTGTTTCCTCTTTTGTGTTTTGTTGTTGTTTTTATTTTTGGTTTTTTTTTTTTTATTTTGATTAGTACTTGTACTTGGAGCAGCTTTTTATTTGGGCTGTCATTGCTGCTGCCGCATTGCAAAAATTGTAATATCGAAAAAATTTAGATGCGTCTTGGTCACCATTCAACAAAATCGATGATGATGCAGTCCCTCGTCCACACACATCCACCCGCCTAATGATAGCGATCATAATATTCATCATAATCATCGTCATCGGAGTCGCTGTCATTATTGGGAAGAATGTGGAACCAGGCCCACACTTTGGACAAGTCCACTCATCGCTTGCGATTATAGGCGCCAAGCGAAGACTGCCTTCATTCTTTCATCTCATGTCCATTGGCACCGAGCTCGAGGAGCTCATGGGGCTCAGCGTTCAACTGTAAACAAAAAACAAATATTTCGTATGAAATTGAGGATCTCAATGTCTAGATATATGTAGTATGTAGTATGCTAGCAATTTGGCTAGCTCAAGGACTTAAATCTTGCTTGTAGAAATGAATTCTAATCTGTGTCCAGTGGAGACCGAATAAACTGATTTCTTTTAACAACCAAATCAAAATCGAAATAATCTACCAAATCAGCTTGAACAATCGTCACAAGTGTATAGAAATAAGATACCCACTTTTTGGGTATAACTACATAATGTTAACCATTTTTAAAATTAAAAACTTATCAGTTTCTTTTTGCATATTTTAGAAAATTTTCAAATTTTATGTAGACATGTAAACTAATCGATAAATAAATTTCAATCAATCTAAAACTCATTTGTGTTAAAAGTACAGGAATAAATACTTTTAATAAAATTTAACATTCATTATGTCTCTCGTGACTCTTATGTTTTATAAATATACAACAGATTAAAGCTAAGCGAGATTCAAATTAAAATACTTACCCTATCTACACTAGCCAGATCGTTCTTGGAAAGGTGATTAACAAGAATAGTGCCCAAAGCGTCGCACATCACATTGATGGTAGTGCGGAACCGATCCCTGGAAGAGAAATTAACAGTTAGCATAATACAATCATGCAAAAGTGATATCAATTGCTTACAGCAACCAATCTACGGCTATAATTAAAGAGACATCTTTGGGCTCCAGACCCACAGTGTCCAATACCATGACCATTGTGACCAAACCAGCTTGAGGAATTCCCGCAGCTCCAATCGAAGCTGCTGTGGCTGTTATACTCACGGCCACAATGGTGCCGAAGGAATAGCTCATCTCACGATATTGGGCAATGAAGAGGGCCGCAACTGCCTCATACAGAGCAGTTCCATCCATATTGATGGTGGCTCCCACGGGTATGACAAAGCGTGTTACTCTGGGATCAATGCCCATATTATCCAAACACTTGATGGTCAATGGCATGGTGGCTGAGCTGGAACCAGTACCAAATGCTGTGGCCAGCACTTGACTGAGCTTGGCAATGAAACGATATGGCAGACGTCTAGTGCCCAAAAAGAAAATTACGGCAATGGTTCCTAATAAATAAAAAAGTTTAAAGCAATTGGTCATTGATTTTGGTAATCCAAGATCTCATCCAGCTTACCGAATCCATGGAGAAAGAGTCCAATCATAACTGTTATAAAATACCAACCCAAAGATTGTATTGTTGATGCTATCGATTCCATTTCAATGATCTTGGCAGCTATTAAAAAGCCAACGCCCAATGGAGAAATCCTGAAAATTGTTCAATGTAATCAATAAGCAATAAAAACTTTAACATTTTGATTTACTCACCAAATCACCCAAGATGTAATAGTCATCATGGCCTCGCTTAAAGTGGTAAAGAAATCCTGTAGCAATTGTCCTTTCTCTCGCATTCGTCCGATAGTGGTACCCAAAATAACGCTGAACATTACCAGACCCAAAACATTGGAACCCTCACGTTGAGCAGACTTAAATTCCCAATTCTCCATGGGTTCTAAAAAACAATTTCATATTAAATCATGATTCATATTTTTTAAATCTAAAACTTACGAGCTGGACTAATGCTGGTATTTTCATAGATCTCTGTGCGATGCTGAAATGAGAAAATATTTACGTATGTCATAAGGATATCTTTTCCAAGAACTAAAACTAACTATAAAATGGATTGTAAGAACTAGGTTGTAAAAAGTAATATTAAATTTTATGGTCTTTTGCTATAAGAAAATTAGAAAAAGAATAGAAATTAAAATAAAGGAAATGTGCATAGTATCCCAAATTTAATTTTGAACTACAGCAGTAAAATATTTTGAAAAAATTGTTGTATTTAACGAATTGACGACAATTATTTCTATCTCGGTGTATTCGAAATAAATTGTATATTAAAATAAACTTTATGGAGTTTAAGATTGCTTTCTTGCAATAAAGATAATATAAAAAAAAATATTACTATATTATAATAATAATAATAATAATAATAATAATAATAATAATAATAATAATAATAATAATAATAATAATAATAATAATAAAAAAAAATATTGATGGTTTTATAAATAAGCAATCAAATTTGATTGAAAGCCCGCACTTTAAGCATTTTATGCATTTTAAATTAAACAGATTTGTTAAGAAATTATTTTTAATAAGAAATATTAGTGAATTCCAAACTTGTATATTAACCAAAGCCATTTAATATAAATATATACTATTTGAGACGAATAAATTGTTATTATTATAATAATAATCCCTAAATAAAGCTTTCTATATAAGGAGAAAATTCATAAGATTAAGATAATTCTTAAAAATTCGAAGAGTTTCTATTTCATAAACATTTTTTTTACTAAATTACTCGTTCTAAACTGTACTTCCAAACATATTTATACTGAAGATATATCAGCTATATATATAAATCTATAGGTAAAATAATAAACCATTTCAAGCTCTAAATATTTCCCTTGATTGAGTCAGAGTCGTATAAAAGCGACAATAATCTAATTGTGCGCATGAATATTCATTTGGACTGCTACCTAAGCCAGCATACAATTTTGCACGACTACATATATGTAGATATATACATGTATATATGTATATATGTATATTAGTAGTTACAATCAGCAACAGCAAACTAAGTACTTTGATTCAATTTATGTCTGGGGAGCCTCACGTTCTGTCTGTATGTGATAATTGAAAATTAAGCATACAAGAGTTTGTTGTGTGTGTGTTTCTTTCTATGAGTCTGGTGTTTGTGTGTGAGTGTGCTTTCGTCACTAGGGTGATGGTAAAAACACTTCCCCTCCTAAAAAAAAAATGAAATCTGTGAACTTGTACATTCATCTAAAATTGTGATATCCCTCTATAATGTCACTTTTGATTGCAATGTGTCGCGCTTTGTTTCAATCAAAGACTTTCAATTGAATAATTGAAGCGGATCTCTGTAGGCAGTCGGGAATAGAATGAATTGGGGTTGAGGGTTTGCAAAAACATAAAGAGTTAGAGAGAGAGAGAGAGAGAGAGAGAGAGAGAGCATACCTGAAACATGGTGGACTGTATGATATTATCCGTAAACATATTCCTATAATGGACAAGAGATCATATCAATCAGATATCAATTGATTTATTTTCGAATTTGGGCTACCTACCGCACCAAGTCCATAAGGGTGTCGGGTGTCAACACTTTGGATGCCTTGTCAATACTCTCCGTTTGAGTCTCGACAATTTTGGCACCCTGTCCGGGCCTCAGTGTTGTGACTAGACAAATGCCCAAGACTACAGCCGAAATGGTTGTGACAAAGTAATAAGTTATGGCCCTAAAAGAAAAGCAATTATAATACATCTATCTTCAAAAGAGTTTAAATTCATCCTTGTGTCACCTGGTGGCAATTTTGCTGGACATGCTCAAATCCAGGCCACCAATTGCACTGGTTATCGAAGACACCAGCAATGGCACAATCAAACATTTCAGCATGCTAAAAGTATAAAAATACCAATATACTTATGATTTGCATTTCTAAATATTCATAAAATGTTTTCTACTTACCGCAAAAAGATCTCACCCGGAAACGATATGTACATGATCTCACGCTTTGTCCATTCACCAGTGCTATTCTTGATAATGAATCCCACCAGGCCACCCACAAAGACACCAACCACGGTGGCCATGGTAAGGACATTCTCCTGCATGAAGCTTTTGAATTTGCTATCATCTTGCTTGGGTCGCGTCATTTTTGCCAAGGGATTCTTATGTCTGCAGGGCGAGGGGTTTCGTTTATGGGCCTTGACCCCACTCCTGTTCTACTTGGGCCCCGACGCACTAAAAAGTGCGTTGGCAGTTTAGTCAATAACTTAGATAGATATCTAAGCTAAACTAATTACAGCTGGATCTTAGTTAAGTCGGTACAATTGAATCTGTTGAAAGTTTTAGAAAGCGCAAGAAAATGTAATTAAAATCATATATAAAGTAAACTTCTTATGAATTTTATGAATATTCTTTGATAGGAAATCATAATGCTAAATCGAAGCGTAGTGTAGACTTGAAATATTAATTTAAAATTTTTAAACACTTTTATATTGTAAATTGAGTAACTAATATGTCTAAGCATTTAAGCAGTTGCTTTGGAAGTTTTTTTTTTAACTTACATTATATAGTTTATAGTTTACTATATTCAGTAGTTAGTTAATTTACATAAATTTAAATGACGTTTTGTATATTTATTCAAGTTTTTACAAATTTCCATTTTCACAAGCCTTCAATAGAACAATAATGACATCATAAAAATGTATCTATTTTCACTTTACCTTAAACAAATAATTTATAGTTAAAAAAATAAGCTATTATTGACTTTTAAATTTTGCACGTTACTTTTGACATTGTTCTTTAGTGACAAAAATTTTATGAAAATAGATCTGTATGTTTTATGGCAATTTCTAGACAATTTCGATTCGTTCCTCACTGGTTAACAAACCATCAACGACTAATCCGTCAAACATTCGCACATAAGCTTTTGCGCTTCCAGAAAACGTAAACCGTTGGGTCGAAGGCAAAAAAAATAAAATAAAAAATTACAACCCCTATACCTATATATATATATATATATATATTTGTGTATGATCCGCATGCGAGTCCGAGTCCAATTTCGATCCGCATTGCTTCGATGGCAGCTGGCAGAGCTTTGCCTTTGT
Source organism: Drosophila insularis (assembly GCA_018903935.1). Classification (NCBI taxonomy): domain Eukaryota; kingdom Metazoa; phylum Arthropoda; class Insecta; order Diptera; family Drosophilidae; genus Drosophila; species Drosophila insularis. Next base: position 6,000,173 of record JAEIFP010000666.1, on the reverse strand, counting down.
GATTCGCCTCCTCTCCCTTAATCCCCCGTGCTAATGATTATACACTTGGTGGTGTTACTTTTAACGCAAAACCGGAAGTTGCTTTGTTTTGCGTTTATTTTTTTTTTTTTCATTCATTCAATTTTTTTTTTGTTTTGTGTTTTGTATTTTTTTTTTATTTTTGTTTGTTTGTTGAATTCAAAGAATGAAAGGTTTGCAACAAAATAAAACAATTAAGAAGATTTACTAATAAGAAACATTTTACATTTTTGAAACCATTTAACAATTTACTCCCTGGCTTTTAACACCAATTACAATTTAGCTTAAAGTGTTTCTAAATAATTTCCAATTTTTTTTGGAATTAACTTAAGGGTGTAACTTAATGTTCATAAAACTTATCTAGAAGTCTTTGAAAAGTTTCATCAATTAAGTTAAGGTGATGACAGAAGCATGAAAAGTAAATGATTCTCCTATTTTTGAATTTATATCTTTTTTGTTACCTATTGCAAAAATGATTCTCAGATGTAACTTAGAAATAAAATTTCAAGGCATTTAAATCCCTAGGTAAATTATGAATTTTTCAGAAAAGTCAACCTAGAGTAAATATGTATTGTAAAAATGTTGAGTTTATGACTTTGACTTAAATGGGATATACATATATAGAACAAATTAGTTACTTAGAATAAATCAATAGATTTTAATTAATACTTAAAAGCAGGCTAGAGGAGAACTATAATATTATTTTCCATGGCGCAATTTTTAAGGGGTTTTCAAGTACCAAAATTTTTTGTACAATTTTTAACGTAAATATTTTTTGAAATAATCTTTCTTGTCTTAATTTAATTCATAAGGAATTTAATTTGATGGATCTAAGAAGATGGTCTCGACTGTTGATGGCTGAATTTTGACTTATGTGTATCAAATAAATTTTAACAATATAAATACCCTCCTCTGCCCCATAGCCGTAGAGGGTAAGCGAATTGCACACCAAATGCAGTTCAATTAATAGAATTGAGAGAAAACAACAGCAATGAAACAAGGCAAACAAATAAATTTACATAAACGATCATGAATAATGAAATATTTTGCAGTCGGTGCAAGGGCAATGTACAAAACTGTGTCACAAAATGCTCCTATAAAGCGGTAATCAATGAGATCCATGGTCCAATGATAGCCACCGATCATGATACAATCTCACTGATCATGTGTGACCTAAATTGAGGGCTGTCAATTGGGTGGTTAGCCAATTTGAATACAGTAGAAAAAAAACCCTGGTCTTAATCAAAAATATTATAGCACTTTTTTCTAGTGCAATTGTTTACTCAATTGCATTACAATTGTCAAAGAGTGAGAGATGAAAAACAAGTGCATGACGGCATTAAGAATATTGCGACTTGGCTCAAAATGGAATTCAACTCCCACACCTCAGATTAGTTTCATATAAAAAAAGTGTGTATATAAAAATAGTGATTAAAATTCCATTTAAAAAAGAACTACTTAATGTTTTTGAATCAATAAAGAAGCAATATAAACGTTCATCAAAGCCTATCATAGTGAAAATTTGAAATCTTACTTCAGCTTTATCTACAATGCTCGATTTGAAATCTACTTTGAATTGCTTGAAAACGAAGTCTAACTTCAACTGGTGCTACTATAGTACTAATCAAGAGCTAAAAGGTTTCCCAAAATAAAAGAGTTGTTTTGGCACTTAGTACTTTTTTAATTTCAATGCGTAGATCATTTAATTAAAATATTTGAGCCCCATTTTTAAAAGGAAAAGTAGCATTTTAAAATACTGCTTTTTCCACTGAAATAAAATTTTGTTGGTTCCAGAAAAGCTAATATTTTTACGAAATCTCAAAAATTTAAATTACATAATCTGAATCTGGATTTTATCTACCTGCTTAATCTGTTAAAATTTTTATGAATGTAAAGAAAATATTTTAAGACTAAGAGCATTTGATAAAAACTAATATTGCTGATTAACTTTCATGATTTTTATAAGTTTGGATAGAGAAAATATCAGTCTGTGCAAATCTATTTTCCAAAAACTGAGAAAAAAAACAAATTAAAAAAATTTTTTAACATTGTCATAGAGTATTTAATTGTATTTTTATTTTATGTGAACTTATTATATTTGCTTTTGCGAATAGAACTGGGATAGAAGTTTGTAAATTTAAGTTGTCTACATTTCTGACTATAAAAAGGTGTTATTTAAATATATATATTTTGTTTTTTAACAGTATAGCTGCTATTAGTTTTACCAGATCGATCAATGTAGTGATCTTTTGAGTTGTTTTTTATAAATATAAATATTAGTTAATTTTATTGAATAGGATCTTATAAAACTCATGTAATTGTATGAGCAATTATTTAAATCTTATTAGTATAAAGGTTACCAAATATCTGCTATTTTTTTTTTTTCTATCAAAATTACTTTAATAAGAAATAATTTTAAATGATAATATTGTTTATAGAAATTGCATAGAGAAGAAAGTTCCAAACTCTGAAGAAATTATATTTCAGAAGCATGCCCATTTGATAACAAATATTAAATGAAAATATAATGAAAATTTTCTTCCTCCTTGCGTTCCGTCATTACATCATATATGTATGTATTTATGTGTTTAACACTTACTTCTTAGAAAACTCAATTTATTAGATGAATTAATGAAATGTTTAACACTCGAGATTCAATTGAATTTTTAATGAGAGATAAGAAATTAAGTAGCTATGAATTTGATTAATAAGTGGTGAGCATGTGCTCGGAAATGCAGTTATACAATCAGCCACAGTGACCGACTGACCAGTCTGTCTATATGCATATATGTATAAGCATATCGCTTTCTGTTTTGTTTTTTGTTTTTCGTGTTGTGTGTGTGTGTGTATGGTTTTTTTTTTTTCTATTCTGAACTTGACCGTGAATCATGTAAACGAATTTATTTACACATATCTGTCAGACAGAAAAAATTAAAAATAATTCAGCTAAAATGCCACATTGGCACTCATTGTCATCGATTTATGTTTGCATATTAATTGAACGGAAGCTGCAAGTAGATCTATTTGTTTGAAATATTGTGTGTCAAGTGTTGGCGGAAGTTGTACTCGAACGGTGTGTAAAAGGATCTGACACTGAACTTGGAAAAAAAAACACCGGAAACTATTGTAATTAAAAATTGCACAAAGATGAATTGATTAAAGTGTTGAAACAAAATATTATGCATATTTATGGCAAATTAATTTAAACGATTCAACTTTAGATTAATTGGACATTATCAATATTGTTAAGCGATGAATATGATAATGTCGGAATGTTTAACTGTTTATTAAATTTAGAAAATTCTAGAGAATTATAATATTCATAAAATTTTAAAAAATAGTTTCCCTCTGATTTAATTGCAATATTGATACTTCAAAAAAATATATACAATATGAACTAATATTAATTTTATTTTAGGTTCTGTTTAACCTAATCAAATCATAAATTCAAACGATATATAGTAATCAAATCAAACTAATACAAACTGATATGAAGTAAAATCAATCATAATTTAATTTTTATATAGTTAGTTGATTTTACGAAATATACTTATGTATGTATAGGTATAGAATATGACTTATCAAAGTAAAATTATTTTAAACCATATTTAATTACTCAAGAATATACATATAAATATACTAATGTTACTTTTTCTGATATCAACAAAGATCAACTATTAAATTAAACAAATTGTTAAGAAATATATTTCAGTTTATTTCGGTAAATGAATTTTCAATAAACTTGAACTTCACATGTCTAAATAAAGTATTTATTAGCAACCCGTCAAAATAAAAGCTCTAATTATTAATTTTCAAATCAAAAATTTCTGCACTGTGTGTGGGTGTTTGAATTGAAAGAAATTATTATTTTTCTTGAGATAATTTGATTGACAGACAGTTTACATCAACAAATCAAAAGTTATTGTTGTTAAACAAAGACGAAATTCCAGTAGGGCATCAAGAAAAAAAAATTAGTTTTCCCAAACACGTATTTATATAAGACAATCTGTTTTACAAGTTCAGCTAATTAATGCATTTTCAGTTCGTAGTTAGTTAAAACTTATAGAATTGTCGCGGAGAAGGGGGTGGAGGCTGTGTGTGAGATGCAAATATGTAATGTTCATTCTCAATGCAAATTGATTAGTAATGACCAAGGGGGTCGTTACGGGTGATTAGTAAATGGTGAGGGCAAGTAAGGGGGGCCAGCTGGACCCAACCCATTTGTCTTTGAGACTAAAGGAATAAATTAAGTGTGCGGAAAACCAGTTTCGACTGAATGGAACCGCCTAATAAAATACAAATAAAAACATTTCATGAATTTAAAAATAATTAACAAGTACTACAAACATTATAATAAATTTAAACGAATTATTAAAAAGTAGTGAAAAATAAAATTGGTTTAAAAATGAGCAACATAATTTGTCGTAAATGTAATTACACAATTTACATAATATGATAAATTTTCTAATTCATTCAATTCGTAATATTGTAGAAGTTTTATAATCAAAATTGTATTCATATTATAATATTAAAAGTATTTACATTAAACCTTACAATTAAAACCTCATAGCTATTCAGCTATGAACTAAAATCAATTAATTTGTGTAATACATGGTAAAAAATAGTCGTTTCATTATATATTCAGTTTTATTGAAGAATTAAACTAGATTCTTTGAAGCATTTTTACTGAAAAGTCTTTGGAAAAGGGATTTTTTTTCGACAGTTTTGTATTTACCAAATTTGGTGGAATTTCTAATGTTTGTTTCTAAAAACAAACTTTGTCATTTATTTTTTGTCTAAAATCTTACCCCTTTAAAAATTCATTTCATACCTGAAGAATATACAAATCTAAGTGTTTTCTTTTATTTATCGATCTTTTAGGACAATTTAAAATCACCAACTTTTACTTTTAGCTGTGCAAGCTGCTATATTGATCAAAGATTCCTGTACAATCGGAAATAATGTAATACATATATCACCTTTATTTAAGTCATATTTTACTTAACATCACATAAAAATATCAAACAAGTTTGCAACATTTGGACACTAAATTATTTGGTTTTAAAGAGAGTTGGCAAAAATTGTAGTACAGCTTTTTTTTTAACCAAGGGACGGATTCAAAGGGTTCGAAACTCCTCAAAAATTTCAAACTTCAAACAATATGTCATTTACCTGACAAATTATTAGTTTGATTTTTTTTTTTATATTTTATATCTATATAAAATTATCCCTATAAATTAATTATTTTGATTTTGTTTTGTTGCATTTTTTTAGATTGGAGCCCCACCGAAATTCGTTTTTTAGATCCGTCTCCTTTAGAACTTAATTGACAAAGATCTTACCAAATTACTATTAAATTAGTTTACTATCTCAGTTGAGATGGTTGCATATTCTGTAATTTACTGCATATTTAATTTAGTATAATCTAGTGTTTCAACTCATTAGCCGAATAGCCAATACTTTCATTAGTTTTTTGTTTCAATAGATTTAAGCCTAAAATATCATTTTGTTGATACGGTATGCCACTTAATTTCACGTCTAAATAATTTAAATATTTCTATATTTTTAATAAAATGCATACATATTTGCCTCGCTTTAATTATATTTTACATCGAATGATTAACCCTTATGCATTCATATTTGCATGGATTTGATAAGATTACACATCGAATGATTAACCCATATATACGTATATATACATATATATATATAGAAATGCTTAGATGACGGCACGAATCTGGATTCGCGACTGACAAGCGGCCTTTGTCACCTTGGCTAATCTAGACTGTCTGTCTGTCTATCTACAAGCTTGGCATTACCATTTTGAGATCTTGAAATTTCTGCCTTATCAACAAATAAGAAAAAGTTCCGCAAAAGCAGTAAGAACAGAAAAAAAGACACGCAACAGAGATAATTAATAAATAACATTTAAATGCAGAAACTGAAAGGTCTTGATATTAAATAAATAGATTCTCCTCTCTCGATTTGGATCTTAATTGAAGGTTCACGCACATGTAATAAATAAAAGCATGGGTAGCTTAATTTTTATGAGTGAGAAAATTTGTATATTTCGGTGGTTTTATTTTTTACTTTTGGCGAGGGCAGGTTAGACAATTGCATCTATGGTGCAAGATTTCTTATCAGTTTTAAATATAAACAATTAAGTAAACTATTTTTATCATGAGAAAACACAAACAAAACTGCATACGACAAAAAACTGTGCTAAAAATACAACAACAAAAAAGTAAACTTTCCGCTGTCTTCTTTATATATATATATATATATACCAATTGCCACGCCCACAGTTTGATTTTAGCCTTGTGAAGGTTAATCTTTACCCTTTTTCTACACCGCTCTTAATTCTGTGGTCCATGAGCTCTCTTATCAGTATCAAGTAATCAAAATTATTCACGCTCTTCCCTCTCTTCAACTCAAGAAGCTAAAATCGATTCGTAAAAAAGCAAAATAAATGTAAAAAAAACTGTTTTATCTAGGGATAAGCTCAACTATTATATATCCTTAAAATGTCTTTTAAGAAAATGGTAATAAAAAAAATATAAAAGAAATAGTAAAATGTTTCAAATAGTTTTTTCTTCTCTTAATTATTCAAACATCAACAAAATGGTTTCCCCAAGTATAAATTCCTTAACGTGGATCCACATAACTCAATTGCCATATTAGTATATCTACATATATCCCAAAAAAATTTACATCACAAACAGACATTAAAGAAGTATTATTTATGTACTACACATTTTCAAGTTTATCGTGTTACAAATGATAGAAGGAATTTGAATGTTATTATTGTTACAATTTAATTTGGAAATATTGATTGCAAATATTCTGATTAAATTTACAAATTGTATTGAAATTGTCTTGCATTCTAGCGTAGTCAATATAAGGGCAAAACTACCCAATGCCGTTCATTATCTTCCAGGGTATCATTAAACAGATGATGACATTGAGCCGGTAAAACAGAAAACTTACCGATTGGATACAAGATAAAATGTGTGAAAATTGTTTCAATTGAAACCTAATATTACATAAAATAATATACAAAACTGAAAGGATTTGAATCTCAGATGGAAGTAGTTGAAGTCCTCCAAGTCATACACACACTAGAGAGTATAAATCATATTATTTCCTTGGATTTTTATTTGTTGTTAAGTTTTCAATAACGTTGCTTTAATTCTATACTGCATTTAGCATTTTGTTTATGGGTTTTTGTGTTTAAATTTTTGGCAGATGTCTCAATTCAAAATTATTTTTATATTTTTCAGCTTTTTCTCATTTTTTTTTTTTTTGTTTTTGTTTTTCTTTTAGCATTTCCACTTACAATTCCGATGCATTCACATGTAGTATGTCAGATTTGCGTATTTGTTTAAAAAACCCTTCGATATTACTCGACACACGAGACTTCGACTCGGACGCGACGTTATTTCTATATGTTTTGTCAATCAACCTGATCAGGCATCAACGACGATCCACACATAGAAAGCGAGAGTCTAAAGAGAGAGAGCAGACACAACTTGACTCGTCTGATTATAAAATAGTACTAAAAACTAAATCGAAATCAAATTCGAAATATAGCCAGCGACCGCGACTGCAGCAGCAGCAGCTGAGGCAGAGCCAACTCTCATCAGTGTTGTGGGTGTGGGTATACGCGCCAGTATATGTATATGTGTGTGTGAGCGTCTACGGGGTGTGAGATGTCACGGGGTTTGTTGGTTGGCTTTCATTCATCAAATGTTGCCCACCGAGCGCTGCCTCTTCTCACGTAACTCATACGCAGCGTTGTCATCGCGTAATTTGCCTCCTTGTTCTCGCTTTCTTTCCATGTTTCTTGAAAGGAATTCATTATGCTCAAAAGTAGTTCAAAGTTATCAGGTTGTCCTCCATTTGGTGATACTTTCTCATTAGCCGCTGCATTGTGGCACTGCGTTGTGATCATCCGAGTATTGTGCCAAAGATGTCAAGACACACAATTAGCCCGGAAAAGGATTCCATTAATTTGCTGCAAGCGAAAATTAAAAAAAAGTTCCTTTAAAATTTCTATCAAATTGATCGCTTACAGAAAGTTACTTACTTTTAAGAAGTTTTGAAATTATTCAATTTCATTTAATTTAAAGTGAGGTATAAATAATAATGTCTTTTAACAAAAGTCTAATTGTTTCCAAGTTCGAAATCTTTTGTTTTACTGAAATTATTATTTTTAATATCGATTTTTTCTAAATACATAAAATAAAGAATACAATTTACTTCTTTTAAATTTATATTTTTATCACGGTGGAAAATTTGAACTATTTTTATAAATCCAAAACGATCTAAATCTCAATATTTAATGTTAACCATTCTATTTCATTTAACATAAAACTTTTTTTAAAGTTTTAAAACGCTTTAAAATTGATGTTCCCAAAACAAGATCGGTTTATTTAATTGCAAGAATCTAAATTCTAATTTCTATTAAGTATATTACTAAATTTTCCTTTATCTGTTCTCAGAATTGTTGTAAATCTTCTAGATGAAACTCTTCTCTTTTACCCTAAAGTAGGTCAAGTTTGTCGATTACTCTAAACACTTCGTTAATCTAAGAGATCTCAACTTAAAGTTCAAAAACTATTCATTAGAACCATTACCCTGGACTACTTGAGATCTATTAGGTCAGTTGGGCCCGCACACAAAAGAAAGTTGTGACATGGCCGAGGAGTGAGCAAATGCTCAAAGAGTAGAAAAAATGTTAGTTGGGCATTTCCGGTTTCTATTTGTTTTGTATTTTTTGTATTAAAAATAATAAAAATCAGCAAAAACCCAGCTGCAGCCTGCCTTTGATCTGTTTCAATTCGATTCGCCTTGGGGGCTAGTTCTCTCTAGCTGATGGGAAATGGAAATGGCATGTGAGTATGGGTATGGGTATGAGTATATGAATATATGAATGGGTGCCATCAGTGTGCGGTATAGAATCGAAAGGGGAGCAGCTTACTACATTGTAGTCCCTTGGCATAGTCGTTCAGTAAAAATCGCTACCCTTGTGCCAAACTAAGCGATCTTTTCTCATATATATATACTGAATTTATATATTATATATATATGGGTATATATGCATATGCATGTGTGTGTATGTGGTAACCAAACATTTGGACCGGAACTGTCGATCTTCATTTTTGACACTGGAAATTTCAAATATCACCAAGTCGAGATCTCATTTTCCTCGTGTATGTGTGTGTGTGACTGTGCCGTGAGGCAAAGTTCATTTAGCAAAACGTTTCTGCCATAATGAGGATGAGCCTTTGGAGGGGGTATAAGAATAGTAATAACTATAGTAAAGCAAATCGGAAACACTGAACTGCAGACTTACTTTTAGATACTCCTCAGCTGGTTAGAATTAGCTATCGATTTAATAAGTTTAATACTGACCGACTTAAGAGGACAATTAAACTCTCTTTCTACATACAAGTTACATTTGTTTGATTCGTTTTCTATACAAAGAGCTATCGAGATTCACCCTAAAACTACTAATACTAATAGGCGAAAAATTTTTAGAAAATTTTCTTGTTCATCTTCTATTTCTAGCATTTATAAATATATATTTCACATAAAAAAAAACCATTGGGTCATCTGAGGGTTTGAACACCTTCTGAAATGTCGGTCTTTTACATAATTTTTCTAAAATGTCGATACATTTGGTTTTTTTTTAATCGGAGCACCCTGAAAATATTTTCTAAATCAATATATTCTGAATCTAAATTTTTTCTTTTTATTAAATTTTCCATGACCTAAAGCCTGATAAAACCCAACTATAACAACACAAAGGTCGCTAGAACAAATCACAAAAATTGAAAACTTTAACGTCTTATATAAATGTAAAATATAAAACTTTATCGATTAAAAAGTGATCTGTTTTTGTAACTAAATTGTAAACAGATCATTTTCTGTCTTTTTGAATTCAAAAAAAAAAAAAGATTAATATCTAAGAAATAAGTGTGTCACAAAACCATAATTTTAACTAATTCTGTTTAATTATAAGAAACCAAAACGCCAAACAATAGTTAGTTTATCCTTGCAACTTCTATAGTATGGGATCCTCTTAATACTTTTTTGTAAAATTTATATCATCTGAACTGAATAGAATATGTAGTCACAAAATCTAAGACCTTAGACTGTTTTTATATAGTGTTCCCATCTTTAGGAAATGCTATAAATTAACAGCCTTAACCAATTGGGAAACTATATGTATGTAGATAAAAAATATTGGTATTGATTAAAAAGATACATTAATGCTACTTTAATATACTTTCCGATATTAATCTGGCCAAGGACTTCATATTCACCAAGCTAATCTCCCAATATTCTTCCAGAACTGAAATTAATAATAAATCCAATAAATACAAACAATGGATTTCATACTCATAGACTTTACTTACCTTTATTTCTTAGCCATAACTTGAAATATAATTTTCTATAGTAACAAAATATGTTCAAGAAGATTTTCTTTGTTTAAGATATAAAAAACTTAAAGCAATCAACGCCTCAAGTTTTTACATTATTAATATTTATTATTATTTTTATATTTATGTGTTAACATAGGTAAAATATTGATTAAAATTTTCAAAGATCACAAATCAGATTTCGTTTAACATTATTTTGAGAATTCAAATGAACGAGAAAATATTCAAAAAGATTATGATCTTGCTTTTTCTCATAAATCTTCTCATAAAATATATATTATTATGGCAAAAAAGTAGAAAATATGGCATAAAATACTTGGAGATTTCTAAACTTTTTATGGTTTTTTGTATCAAAATAAAAGGCAAACTAAAGGAATTCTTTATATGTAAGTTATAGGGGAGGATCAAAGAAAAGAGAGTAAGACAGAGAGAAAACAGAACAAATGTTGTTTGGTGAAACAAAGATGATGATGACGGGGGTTGGGGGTAGGGCTTGCAACAGTTGGTTTTTCATGAAATGCCTCAGCTACCACCGTTTTAGCAGCAGCAGCAGCAGCAGCAGCTGCCGGACGTGGATCGGTAAATGTGAGAGTGTGTTGCTGTGTACATCAGTTGTTCTTATATATGCATGTGTGTGTTTCTTCTTGCCCTTGACAAACGAGGACTTCATCTTTTGGTGCTTAGGTTAAACTTCTGGGCTTGGATGTTGTTCTACTCCTCCGTCTTCGGTCGTCGAAAGAGTAGAATATGAGGCTCTGGTTTATGTATCATATAATGAATCCATCCACGGGATTGCTGTACACCAATTGATCTCCATTCCGTTTCGGTCATTAGATGTGTTTTCGGTACAAGCTTCACAAGTTCCTTCGGCAAGACCACATGTCTGCAACATATAGAAAACAACAAAATGTAACGAAAATGTCTCAAACCAACTGATTCGCACACCCACATACACAGTCACAAGCACTTTACAGTTAATTTATCACTTTTAGTTACCTGTACTCGAATTTCTCATCAAAATATTTGTCCGAATAATATATATCTTTGCTCATTTTTTCTTATTAACTTTTATCTGCCTCTCCGCTTGGTCTTGAAATTCGCGGTCGTTGGAATATGGGTTAGTTTGGCGTCCTCTGCTACTTTCTTCGATGGCGGTTTTTTGTTTCGTTCCCTTCTATTGAATTAACTTTTCAGAATCAACCAGTTTTATGATATAGGAATTCAGTTGTTATGTAATTTAATACTTGTTATTTATTTTAACCGTTGATATTAATATCAATGTAAATTTTTTGCAATTTTTAATTTTTGCCAGACGGCCGCGGCACACAATAGCGGCAATTTTTTATTAATAGGGTTTCGTTTATCCGAAATAGGGGTAGTCAAAAAATTTGTAAAAAATTTGGTCACACTTTAAATTTTTTCCGCCAGAGAGCTAAGTACAGAGATGCCACACTGTTGATAGTTGTGTTAATAGGTGGCGCCACCAAAGCAATTTTTTAGCGCGCTCTATTCTAAATTTAAACTTGATTTCTTCTAATGTCTTTTATAGATTTATTGAAGTGCAGAAGCCATGAGTAATTTAATTTGTATAAAGGTTTGCATTATTATTACCATTCAATGTAGTAAACATACTAGTAACTGATAACACAATTAATATTCGTTTTTTTTTATTTATTTAGAAAGAAATTAATTCGAATAAAAATTTCTTATCTGAAATTATTATCGATAATAAAAATTACTAAGTTTATTTAAGCCAAGCCTTTTTACCTTAAATAAATTGATAGTCCCATTTTTGTGACAGCTTTAATATTTATTTTTTTATAAGTTGCAGATTATAAATATATTTTATATTTAGTTTAATCTAAGATGAAGAACTGTCAGTGCTGGTAGCCAACTCAGTAGCTTCTGTGGTGGTAGTCACATTATTGAGAGGTATTGATGAATTTACTCTATTTTGTGGTAACTTCCAAGGCTGATTTTGTCCAAAAATGAGTCCAAAGTAATTGTCATTACTGTCACTTTGATTTGAACAATTTCGTTGATTTTGAGCAGCCATCAAGGAAATCATCACAAAAAGTATTACTAAATGGAAGCAACGCATTTTCTTTACGTATTAATACTTTGGGTTGGCTTGAAGCTAATTGTAAAAATTTTCTCCAAAACAATTCTTTATATAGCCGAAGCCAACTTAGATTTTACCAAAAATAAAAAAATAAAAATCGATAACAAATAAACTGAAATTTTCAAGATGTCTAAACGAAGCCAAGAGTCAATCAACAAAGTTGTCTCTATCTCTGTTTAAAGTGCGTCATAGAGCAGCTGTTTAGTTTTTTTTTTTTTTTGTAATGTACAAATTGTTTACAATAATATTTATTTGATAATGTTTGGAAAATATAAACACAAATTTTGAGAACTTCTAATGCATGCTTTTGGGTTAGAAACGAATGACTTAAATTCTGTTTTGTTAAGGTGGTGACTAAAGTTTGTTTAGCTCAAAAATCAAAATCGATTTCTCCATTTTAAATGAAAACTATTTACACAGGATAGTCAGTTTATATAACTAGACAAACTGAAAAAAAGATTATATTAAATATTTTAAGGTTGTTTGCAGGCTTAGCCGCATGGGAATGTTCACATTAAGTATTATGTTTGATAATATTGAATAATTTTAAAACATAAAGTTCTTGTTTATGAAAACTTCAATGATTCAGTAAGGTCATGATTTAATTTAAATTAGTCAATGTGATTTTTATTAAATTTTTTGAAAAATACATAACTTACTATTGCTTGATTGCTGATTCAAAAATCATTTACTATTATTTTGCGTCGCTATCTTAGCTATATATTTGACTAGAATTATTATAAGTAACGTTGATGGAGCCCTGAATCTTTTTGGCTGAAAGTTGCGTGGACTCATTTCGATTTAAAGAGTCAATGCAACTCTGTGTGAAGGCAATCTTTTATCGATAAGCTTATCGGCTAAAGAGAAAAAACAAAACGAGAACTCAAGCGAAACAACATGGAATCATCTGGAAGCTCTGGAATCAACGGCCGTTTAACTTGCCCAGCTCCGACTGAAAATTGGAATCCCACCGAGAGCAAGTGCATCTGCCTCCGCAGCAAGGCCATCTTTGCATGCAGGCACTGTCATCGCTCTTTCAAAGGACGTCTAGCACAAGTTTGCCCCGTCCATGTGCCACTGGTAAATTTAATGGATTTCCGAGCTTGTCCCTTTTGCGATGGTCCAGTCGATGGAATCAAGGAACTCAAGAAATGCTGATTCATTCAAAGAAAGCGATAACCAAGAGAAGGACAGGAAACCTCTAAAGAATAGAATTAAGATACTGAAATGAACCTACATATGTATGTATCACAAAATATACATTAATTCTATTCAAACGTATTTGCATACGGCCTTGCGGCTTGAAATCGATATTTTTCTCCGGTGATAATTCGGGGGATAATTAGGGACTTGTAAGTATTTGGTGCCAATATTATTTGTCATCGATTAAATAAGTTATTAGGTGGAAGTTTTCGCGAGGTAGCTCCCCCTCCGCCCCAGTTACTTGGTGTAGGGTCTTCATTTTGACCAAGTTCGTTTTGACTATTTAAAAGTTCGAGTTTCAAATCGTTGACTGCCCAAACTAAGAAGGCCAACTCGAATAAATTGTCCGAGTGGTGGAGGCAAGACGGTCATTGCCCGTGCCATCTTTTTGGCCTTCTTGGAGGATGCACCGTCAGGCACATAAATTCCATAGAACGGCTGGGCTCGTGCGAAATCTTACATAAATTTCACAGCCGTGGGTGTGGACAAGACAAATGGTTGGCGTGCCTTTAAGTTTAACTGTGGGGGCCCGGTGGGCAAATGGAATGCACATATTTGCGGTTATGAGATGAAATGCAGTCTAATAGTTGAACAAATACATGGGAATTGAAAATTAATTGGATTTATCATAGTACTGCGGAGGGATAAACATCCAATTCTTGGCCAGATCGGATATGCCCTCTTGCAGGAGACGAGTCAAAATGTCCATCACAGTGCTGTATAGAGAGAGACAGAGAGAGAGAAGTCCTTAGTAAAAGGTTTTAAATAATTTTCTACACTAGTCTCAATTACTTGCGATCAATGTCAGTAGTGCATTCTGTTTTGGTTGGCTCCTTGCTGGGATTTATAACCTCCTCGTAGGTCTTTGTGAACTCATGTTTTGGACGATCCGAATAGATTCTCATGAAGTTTGTCTTGCATAGATATTTCCAGTAGAGTTTCTCGAAAATTGTAACCCTCTGATCAATGGCCATGCTCAGTTCAATGACTTCGTTAGAGGTTAACTTCCGTTTATTGGTCAATCGTTTGATCACCTCATGACGTTCCATCTCCTTTCGTTGCTCCTCCGTGAGCTCTGTGGCCCCATCCCCAGCGGCCTGCAAGTTTTTGCCGCCACATGGCGATAGATCATCCTGCGACTTGGTATCAGCCACATTTCGCTGGTCGTCGTCATCTCGTTCGTGATTATTTTTAACATTTGTCTTTATATTCAGATGCACAAAAACATGTTCCACATAGCTATCTTCCTTCCATTTGGGATCGTCTATCGATTCGATTTCAGACAATTCGGCTTTGGCTATTTGTGTGGCTCGATCGAGTATACGATGAGCCTCCAGGACAATGGGTATACGGCGGAAATTTAAGATCCGATCGAATGATGAGACCCTTATTTCGCACAACTTGGAATGATGTCCCTTGAGACGAAACACTGATGGATTAAAGGTAACCGCAAAGAACTCACTGATAATATAACTAAGAAAAACAACAAAAAAGGATTTTAGGGATATGGCGAGTAAACGATTTCTGTTAATTTTTTTACTTTTGCCAACGGAACTCCATGCACTTTTGACCATAATTGTGGACATTAACCATCTGAGTGCGATTCTCTCTTAGGCACTGATTGAAACTCAAACGATTCGGATAGATGACATACAAAAAGTCAGCGCATTCCCTATCATTCAGAGGTACATCCGTTTCCTCTTTGTCATCGGAAAGTACTCCTCGTGCCTTGATCTTGTAAAGAGCCTTCGTTGACTCGTAGCTAAGTAGGACCTCAACCTAAAATTATTAGAGTTTTAATTTTGATTTTGATTTATGTATATTTCTAGAGTTTACCTCGTTCTCATAGTCCATCGGCCTGTAGTCCACCAAGAGAGGCCACACACTTTGTCTAGGCACTGTAAGGTTAACATTCAGTAACTTCATTCCCCGATCACGTGATGAAAATGTAAATGGCATATGATTCATTGTTATATTCTGAACCCAAATCGGTTGAGTAACACGATGATAGTTCTTTATATTAATCGGAATTAACTCTTTGGTTAGCAAACACTTTTCAATATCAAAAGCAGAAATCTCAAGTTTGAAATGCCAAAGAAATTTGCGTTTATCCGATGATCTATGTATATAAACACACAGACATATCAATCAAATATCAAATAGGACAGAATATAGATTACTTACTCAACTTCATAGGTTAGATAATGCTCGCCATAAAGATAGAAATAGGCAGTGACTGTGAGGGCCACCACCTCATCGGGCTGTATGCAAAGTAACTCCTGGCTCACATGAATCAATCGACGATGTGGACAATGGAATAGTTGTCGGAACTGATTAAAGCCCACACGTGTCTGCAGTGGCTGACATTGACAGTTCTGTACGCGTTTCACTGTCAATGTAATCTCCTTCGACGAAAGGTTTTTCACCCAGAAAACCATTTTCAATGGCTGACTATGAATTTGCCTAACTGGTATCACAATTGTGTGTTCGTGTTCTTGTCGATTCGATTTGAGTTTCTTGTTTAAACTACACAGTGAGGAAAAGGGACCATTTACCATTGAGTGATCTGGGCGCGAAAAAACTTACCCTGGTATATCGAAGCTCTCCCAGAAATATACCTTCAACATGGGCGGACGTATCATTGTTAGATTCTCCACCATTAATTTCTGGTAGATCGGTGCTGGGTTTATCCCCCCGCAACAAGGTTTTTTCGACATCTTGATGAAGTTTAAAATATATCAGTTTGCTTTTCTCCAGGTTATTGTATCTGTATTGAAATTTAGTTCATAGAAAAATTGATTCTAAACAAAAAATGGGATGCAAATTTCCGATTTTTCCACTTTTGTTTTCAACCATCTCAATATCATTATCATTAACAAAATTAATAGTTTAGACTCGATGTTTAAATTTTTTGAGAAAATTGTTATAAAGAAATAGTTTTCGAGATTTTTGATTAGGATTTAAGAAACGGTTTTAACTTGAAAATAAAGATAAGCGTTTTTTAAATACTCCAAGAAATTGTTTAAAAAAAGGTGATAAATATGTAGTATGACTAACATTTAAAGTTTAATTTAAATTTATAGATTTTCAAAATGAAAAATTATGGAGAATTTTTTTAAATTTTCAAAATTTAATTTTTGTAGATAAATTTACTCTGAATAAACAGTTAATAAAGTTTTGAGTGATACGAAATCTTTTCACATCGTTCCTAAAGCACAGGGTCGTTTAAATTGAGATGAGAACCTGCTATTTAGCTGATCCGGCACTGAGAACACTAGAATTTTTACGTATAAAGTGTCTTAAAGTCCCGCTTAAATAACTTGGTCGTAAAAAGTAAAACATATTTTTGAAGTGGGTGATGTAACCCAAAGAAGGGTTGATTAGCATGGAAAAACGAGTCTTTATATATGGATGAACATGGACATCTATGTGCCTTGAATTTGATATCTACTGTATCGGAACTTTGTATTTAAACTTTTGATTTCATAATTGAGATGGAGATATTTAAGCAATATGAGTATAACATGTCCTTTTAATGAAAACCATGGATCAAAAGGACTTTACTGAAATAAATTTTATAAAGTAAAAACATAGAATGTTGCTATTAAGGGGGGGTGCTTTTTAGTAAGAATTTTTTTTTTTGAGAAAAGTATAATAGATCTAGGAATGAAATTTTCCACAGTTGTTGGGAAAATGTTATTCTATGTACACAAATTTTTTTTTCGGCAATCCGTGAAAAGGTGGGGGGGGGAAAGGAAATTTTCCAATAGCATCCCCATTTCATCCTTATGGAAGTCGTACTGTTCGCAAATGAAGTCTGAATCCAAAAATGAAAATTTTTTCTTAATCTAGACACTTTTCCGCAGCGCTGTTAGTAGAATCGGCGAAAAATATTAAAAATTGTTAATTTAAAACATTAATTAGTAACGACAAATAAGCAAAAATAAAATTTTTTTCTAAAACAGCTCATAACTTTTTAATTTTTCATCCCTTTTCCCCAATTCTACTATCTAATTCTAATTTTTATACATAGAATAAAGTTTTCCCAACAACTGTGGAAAATTTCCTTTCTTGATCTATTATACTTTTCTCCAAAAAAAAATTCTTACTAAAAAGCGCCCAACAAGGTAGAAACCCCTCTTAAAATAGAATTTATAAATAAAAGGTTTAAAAGATTTTAAAAAGTTAAATGAGCACTTCTGTGCAGTCAAAAAGAAGCTAACTTTGATATCTTACTTTTAAATTTTTTTACAGATTAAAGACAACGACAAATGTGCATGGGTAAGAATATTTTCAACACGTCGAACAACATATATACATAGGTATATATACATATAGACACCTCTGCCAGTTATTGGAGGCATTTTTGTCGATACTCCAGTGCACTTTGCTTTGTTGTCAGTTGACAAAGTGCCAAAGGCGGTCAGGTGAAAGAGCAACACAATGCGTAGGTAAGGCATATACAAACAATGCGAGCAAGAAAAAGACATTAGTGCCAACTCTTCAAATGCAGTGAAATACAAATCTATTTTACACCCACGACACACCCATCTCTTGCTTCCGTTCCTCTGGCTTATCAACCGGACACCTATACGGTGTATTGGAAACATCATTTACAGTTAGTGCGTTGACAATTGCAGGTCAAAGGGTGCACGGGATTTTCCACACAGTGGAAAACATCGATACAAAACATACAAACATGTATAAAAGTAAATCCAGCAAGTTATTTAATTTTTAACAGGTACAACTCTATTCGTTTTTAAGATATACTGCTCCAAATATATTTAAATAAGAGACCATATAAGTAATTAACAGATATCGAAAAATAATTATTTACGACCCTTGTAATCTATAGCTGAATCAGTACTTTAATTAACTAAATTGGCATCTAACTAACTAAAGTACTCACTTATAGTCACCAAGAGCTGTAAGCTGAGGTTGTAGAATAAAAAAAACAAATTGAGTTGGTGTCAGAAAACCCTCTAAAGTATGCAATTGGGACTAGGGTGATTCAATTTATTAACAATAACATTTGACAATTAACAATTCTAGCAATGCGACCTTTTAAATGTTCTACATGGCATTTAAAAAATTCTTCATGGTTATTAAAAATTTGTTAATTGCATATTTTAGGGGGACAATTTTCTCCATTTCAAATGTCTAGATATGCCATTGGCCTTTGACAGTTTATTTTTTATTTTTTTTTTAATTTTTTCAATATCAATTTAATGTAATTACCTTTCAATTACTTGATAAACAAAGAAACATTTTGTTTATTCATTCGAATTTAATGCAGTTTATACGTTTTGTTTGATTCTGCTATATTTAATAGGTTTTGCGGCTTCTTTTCTGTGAAATATATTTATTTTATGCCCGTTTGCATTCAGTGAAAAGAGTTTTAGTTATATCCGCATCTTCACTGTAACTGACAAGCGACAACCTGTGCATCAATCACAACCTTTGACAGCCTGACTGCCACGCTTATCAGACACACATCCCACCTTTTGCCATGGCATCTAGCATCTTTTACATTCCCCACCCACTTATTTTCATTGCCTTACTCGCCAAATCCACACCATTTACTAGATCTGCAATCCGGCATAACAATGGGCAGCAGCAATTGAGGATGGACCGACCCCTCGGATGTTGTTTCTTTCTTTCTCTCTCTATATGCATTTCTGGTTTTGATTTGAATTTTTCCCAACATTCCATTTCACTCAAATTGCACTCAACTGTTCCGTTTTCCACAGTTTCAGGCAAGCTTTGACGCCTGCAAGTAGGCAGTATTTAATTTTATACTTAAATATTACTCGGTTTCTGTTGGTTCTTTTATTTTGTGTGTGTTTTGTATATTTTGTTGGTCGTTGTTGTGGCTCGTCAACAACTTGTTGGCCAATTGTTGTGGTTTAACTTCCACAGAGGTTCCTGGCCAGAAGGGACGGGTCAACACTTCATGGTTCAGTCAACCGTTTTGTGGCGACATTTTGTGCAATTGCTTTGGACCAATCAAAATAATAAAGAAAAACGTACAAAAAAGAAGAACGCTGGGTACATAATTATGCCATAATTTGAAGCCCGAACTATGCCCAACTAATTACAAAATAAGAAGGAAAATAACTCTTGCATACTTTTTGGCTAAGAGCATATGGCAATTAAAAACTTTTTCATGCAAAACATTACAGGTGAAGCTTACTTGGAGGACGGAGACCAACTTGCCTCTGTCGCCTTTCATAATTGAAAATCACGTTGAGCGTGAAGCGAGAAAAAACAGTTTCTTCGCGGCATGGCCAGCGGGGAGGTCGAGGAAATATGGAAGGGAATTTACTGGATATGTGGTTGGGGTGAAGAAACCCTCGTGTTATGATAAACTATTTAATTGCTTATATGAGACTTGATTATTGTAAACAATTTAAAAGAGATTTTCCATATGGTTTTCCCCACATGCAACATAATTTACAACTCAATTCAAAGGGCCTATATGGAAACCATTATTGATAAATTGATGATCATGTATAACCAATAGCTGCCATAGAAATCATCGTCTATATCTAATAAAATAAAAAAAGATATTATAAACAAATGTTTTTTGAGAAAAATATATTAATGGAACTAAAACTCTTGGCGCAAATGTTTGAAATATTTCTTTAATACTTTTAACTTAATGGACATCCTTTCAGTGAAGTACAAGTGGGAAAATTATTTGAAATATTTCTTTCATATTTTTAACTTAATGTACATCCTTTCAAAGAGATTTACTTTATAATATATTTTGATAAATATGTTTATTCAGTGAAGTACACGTAGGCAAATTATGTCACTAACTGAAAAGATTATAATACAAGAAATCACAAGATTAGCAAGTTAAATAATGTAAAAATCGACTCTTAACTATATTTAAATATAGTTTCAAATAATTAAAGTAAATGAAATTATATAATTGTCCTCGGTAAATAGGTTTGTCTAAATGGTTCAGTGATAAAAAAAACTAACTACAACTAATATATCTAGTTAAGATCTAAGCTAACCATATTTCCTGGTGCTTGTTAGAAATATTTATTATAAAAATAATAATAATTATAATTATTTGATTACTAAAATAAATGATGTTTAATATATTTCTTTATTTTTACTGCATAAACTAATAAATATTTGACCGAGGCCAACTAAGACGCTTTTAAAAGGCTCAATTAACTTTTTTAAGTTATTAATAACATTTTTACTTTTATGAATAATAAATTTAACAGCTTTATATATTTAAAAAAATGTTTAAGTTTTCTTAAAGTTGTGCAAATGATCCAAATGAATTAAAATGAGTTTGGTAAATGTCAGTTACTAGCAAATAAGAATTCACTATGGCTTCAAACATTTTAATGAATTAAAGAATTTATTTGTAGGATTGAACCCATTCTTATTTCAATAGGGGCACTCACGCAATCCTACATACATATACATGATTTGATTTAAAGATAGCATTAAAATTATATATTTTTTAGGACATGTCTAAGTCAAGACTTTTTTTAAACTTTTGTAGCACTTATTAGTAAAAGTTGTGTGTCGATATTTAAATTAAGAAAAGTTATTTGACTAGTGAAAAGTTGGTGTAATTTTAATTTGCTTAAGAGAGACTTATGTAAAGGTTTAAAGCAAATTTAATAAAATTGTATATAAAAAATAAAAGTTATTTATTTAGTTTTTAAAATTGTTGCCACTAGCCAACAATTGGTTTAGAGATAGGAAAATTGAATGGAGGAGGAGTTGCTTCTGGGCATGCCAGTCACTGACACTCAGCATCCGCTTAATGCCATTTCCATGCGAGGAGGAAGTGGAAGCGAAAGGCGAATGGAGCAGTCAGAGACGGCGATGGAAATGGAGGTGGACATGAAGGTACCGACAAGAGCAAGAATTGCCAAGCCACAAAACAAAGCTATACAATAAAACAGTGAGACGAAGAAGGGAGAGAACCGTTACGGTATGGCTAAGGAAAAAGGGGATGGTGGGGGTGAAGAGTATAGTTGCTTGTGCTGTGGCTGCTGCAAACAATTATTGTTATTTCAATTGAAATGCAGCGTCCCCCGGTTACCCTTGTTCCTCCCCCCAATTGCCATATCTCTGCCATGCGGTTCGTTTTTGTAGAGGTCCCCGCTATCAAAATTATACACCTTGCAGCTCATGCAGAATGGTTGCAGGACTGAAGGACGGTTGCAACGGGGAGGCACATAAGAGTTCATTGTAATGCAAATTACGTATACGCCATGATGGAGCCATAAACTGGACCTACGACCCTTGGACCGCCCAACGTCAACCTCTTGCTTCATCTTTCTATCCATGTAGAAGTGCATTCTGAGTGTGTGTGTGTGTGTGTGTGTCTGTGTGTGCGCATTTTTGACCCTTTTCCCATTGTCAGTCCTCGAAAAATAATAATAATGAAAATACGAGGCGCTTTTGAGCATTTCTGCTGCTCTTGTTGTTGTTGTTGTTGTTATGCAACCCTCTGTGAATTTTCGAGGATTGTTAGGAAAATGCAATTAAAGCATTAAACAGTGTGGAAAATTCTTGCTCTTAGTACATAGTATATTCTTTACTCTGCAAAGAGCTACCAATTGTGGCAGAGATTCAAATTTAGAATTGTTACACGGTTGCAAAAATTCAACCTTGATTTCTAGTTTTGAAGAGGTTCCGGCTCGAATAACAATTAAAGGTCTAATTTTTTACGACCAGGTAAAGTGCAGTTTACACAAAATTAGAAGTTGATAAGTATTAAAGTTTTTCTATTTGAATGCCATATACAAAATTTATCATTAATAGACCATTACTATTTCATCTCAAGTATCACATACTATTTGATTGATTTTGATCGAATACGGCAGGAAGTGGCTATTTGAACTTAGCTCATAATTTTACCAATAATGAATACAAATTTTATAGACATTTTTTTATTCATTTAATGTATTTCATTTGAAATATCTAAAATCTAAATTGGATTTTTAACTGCCTTTTGAATTTGAAATTAAACAAGAGTTGCTATAAGCTATATTTCAGAACAATTATTTTTTGTTTACATTATTACGAACATAATTTCTTGCCAAGTCAAATGAATTATATTTCCAAAAATAATGGCTATCCCATTGAGGTTTGTACTGGATTCGCTAGATACTATCTCAGGGCTTCAACATAAGAGATCCAAAAATTAAAACCTAAATCAATATTTCAAAATTTACCTATTAAAAACTATAAAATGTAGATTACATTCGAAAGCGTTTATTGATTAATTAAAGTCCAATAAATTTATTGAATTCGAATCTTTTTTTTACACTTTTTATAGAAAAAAAAAATGTACATACATGAATATATTTATATACCATATTAGCAATAAATTGAGTATCAGAAGACTATTTATGTAAATGTACGTAATATTTCCACTTATTGTTGTTCATACCTATATCATATAAACAATAACAATATTAATCGAAACAGCTGGCTTATGACGCACTTTATTCAAAAAGAGAGAAACCCATAATTTGTTTATTTTTTAACGTTTATTTGTTGTTGAGGGGATCTTTGCTTTCTTGGGGATAACTAAACGTTACTTAGTCATATAAAAACAATTCTAACTATTCTATTCTATATTTACATTCAAGTAAATATAATTAGCAAACGAAAATGCATTGCTAAGAATTCATAATTTATGATTTATTTAATTATGATTTATAACTTAATTATGAATTTATTTATTTTTTATTTTTTTAATTATTATGCCAAAATGTTATATCTGTAACGAATAATGGTAATCAGTTTGGACCAGAAGTTCAACCAAATCATTTTTAACACGAAAATCTACTAATTTATTAATTACTTTGAATAATCACAGAGTTTAACGATTTGTCAATCAGTACAAAAACTTCTTTACCTTAAAATATAAATTATTGTATAAAATATTTTAAAATAAAACGAACTACAGCACTAAAACACATTTGAATGAATTTAAAGATTCTTTTGCAATATAATAATATTATTTTCTTTCCGATGATTTGTTTATTTCGTTTAATTTAGACAGAAATATATTTATGTAAATAAATGTGTAACAAAATTTCTGGAATGTGATATTGGTTTCGCGTTCATATCCTTGCAGAAGGAGTATATTAAATTTGAAAATAAATGTGCATCGCATAACAGGAAGTTTATAAATATTTTTGATCAGCCCGACAATTCAAGTTCGTATACTAATTATTTAGTAATTCGCACTGAGTAAAGATATTAACATATTGAGATCAAGTCTCACTGCTCATCTTTATCCCCAATTTTCAGATAAGAATGTAATATACCTAGTAAAAGGCATAAATCTGTCATCTTCAAAAATATTGTATAAACTTATTGCCTCGATTTTGCTTCTTCACCACTTAGTCACACATCCTTCGCAAAGGATTCAAGTTTGTCTAGTACTGAGATATGCATGCAAAGAGAATTGCCAAACGTAATCATCAAAATAAGTTTATGTTTAAAACTTTATCTTGGCAGTTTCCTTTTTGCACTCACTTGTCCAGTTTCTAAATAGGAAATGCAACATTTTGTAGCCGGAAATGCAGTTGAGTAACTTTTTTTCTACCAAAAAGCTTAAGTGCCCAGCAATAAGACCAAAGGAAAATGAATATCCTTCCATTTGCCCTTCTCCCTGTCTAAAATCTCTCCACCTCTCTCTTTCTATATCTGTATTTATTCAGAAAGTGGCAGGAAGTTGTCGTATTTAAATGGGAAAACTTTAAATAAATGTATAGGAAAACAACATGA
The DNA here is from genome assembly GCA_018903935.1 of Drosophila insularis. Taxonomy (NCBI): domain Eukaryota; kingdom Metazoa; phylum Arthropoda; class Insecta; order Diptera; family Drosophilidae; genus Drosophila; species Drosophila insularis. The sequence goes on along the minus strand of JAEIFP010000666.1, from coordinate 5,975,600 downwards.
ACGAATAGAGTTTTATATGTTAACAGCTGATAACAACAAATGGACACAGCTTAGTAACAGTTGATGGTAAACGGATGCCACGTCGACATTGAAAGGAGAGCCATAATGGAGATACCTAACAACATGGCACAGATACTTTTATGAGCCTCGCGAGTCTCTAGTAAAATCATACACCCCTCATACAGACACACACACACACACACACACACAGGGTGGCAGGCCATCTTTGTTCATTTTCAGTTTTTTCCTTTTTTTTTTTAATCCACCGCAAGCCGATTGGAAGCCTTTTTCGTTTATCATAGTCCTTCGAAAGGAAATAAAATTGTTTTTCCCCCACAAAAAATTTCTTCCAATAGGATAAAATACACAAAGGAACTTCTGTTTGAACGATTGGGAATTTAAAAACACAAACAAAAATAAGCAAAATATTGGTTAAAATATTTGCATGTACATGAACACTTTAATATTTGTATTTTAGTAAAAGACGCTTCTATAAAAAGAGAAGGAATTGAGAAGGCTATAAAAAGCTATTCCAATGTACTCAAAACTGCTTTAGGTGTAAAAATTGAATTTTTGATTTACACCTGCCATGTTTTATTATTTAATACCTTTCGATTCATACGAGATATGTAGGAATAATTGAATCATGTGCCTAAAAGTCAGCTTTTCGCGAATATCTTGAATTACGAAAAGGATATAATATAGACATCGAGTTCCCCGATTTCAGGTCATTGTCTTCAAATCGGAGATTCACTTTTGGTGTAAGCTGGTGTTATCAGTGTATTAAAACAAAAATGCAAACCAACAGCATCAGAACGATACTTTAATTTTAACTTCGATGATAATAAATACAGCAAGGACCTGAAGCTAATCAGTTTAGACATAAATATATTGATCGAAAACGATTATTCAAAAACAAAACTCATCTATTGACAACCCCAATAAAGATAAGACTTATCTGTCATATACATGCATACTAAGTACCAAAATTTTCAGAACGACAATCAGATTCAGATTTTTATAAGAAAAATTAATAAAATAAAATATCTCATATTCAAATTGTAAAAATAAAATACAGATAAAGGATGAAAAAAAATATAATTTATAATTTATATAATTAAAAAAATAAAATAAAAGGTTTTCTCAACCTAAGCCTGACCACCAAATCCAAAATTATTCAGATATGTTAAACATTTTTTGTATTATTATATTGTAGTTGCCCTAGATGCAAAGTAAAATGAAAATCTTTGGTTTTAATTTTTTTTTTTAATACAAGACCTCAAAAGTCTGAAAAATCGCAACAAGGATTTATAATTTATAAATCAATCAATTATATATATATAGTCAATTATTTTCTTGTTCTCGTTTTCATGAAACATCAGAGAGTGAAATTATTATTTGTGTTGGACACAATAGTGAAATATATGTTACATAATTTTACAAAAATGTGTAAAAATCGTTAATTTGTTAAATTCATAATGTGAAACTATTTCGAGTTGAAATTAAAAATAATATATACTCAAATGTTTTACTTTTTGTATGTCTATTTAGGACTTAAAATATGTATAAGTAGTTATTCCAGTTTTAAAATCTTATTTAAAAATTTAAATCAAATAAAAAGGTGCAGTCCTCGGTAGATAAGTTGTCTACAAGGACCAGACCAATTAAGCAACTAAACAACGAGGATCCGGGTTTGAAGCCCAGGCTAGTTTATGGAAGAATTATTTGTCTAAGCCGAAGGCCATAGTTTCTTGTAAAATATAGTTAGGTTGATAGTTTACAACTATATAATAATAATAAAATAAAAGATACTTACCTGTTGTAAAAACTAAGCATAAATAACCAACCAAGTTAAATTTTAAAGATATCTAAAGAGATATCTTTTAAATTTAGCAAGGTATCAGACTTACGAGATTAAAATATAATTCGAATCGTATTATCCCACAATAATCCAACTTTTATAAAAGTATAAAAGTATAAAAGTTGGATTATTGTGGGATAATACGATTCGAATTATATTTTAATCTCGTAAGTCTGATACCTTGCTGGTTGTTAGAGTATTTACTTGTTTGGGCTCAGATACCAATTTTTAAATCTTTTAGTCATGGTCTTCTTTGCGTTTTTTAACAATTTTTGTTTAAAACTTAAATCACTCTGTTCTTCAATCCCATTTTATAGTGTTTTTTTTAAGTTTAGCTTATTAATCCCCTGTTCTATCATAAGTTTTTCAGACCAGCTTCTGTAATTAATGTCGTTTTGAATTGAAATACATTAAGTTTTGCCATACATTTGGTTTTCTAGCATAGTTTCCAATTCTGCTTTTGGTTTAAATCCACAATTTTTTTTTTTTTTCTGGTATGACTTTTTCATGCTCATGTCTGGGGCTGAAATAAAAGCAAACTTTTTACTTTTCGGCATTTCACATTTTATTTCTATTTTTTTTTTTTTTTGTTTTTTGGTTTTCCAGAAAACCAGCAAAATATTCGCTCTGAATATTTAATTGTGCGCGTTCCATGCATTTATCTCATGTCCTGCTGCGTGCCATACACTATGACTATATAGTAACTGTGTGTCTTGTGGGTGTGGGTGCAAGAAAAGTGGGCGTGGCATGCATGGAGGAAAGTTCAGTCGAGTCTCTCGTTGTTGGTCTACATGCGGTTACATATTTGTGGCTCTTTTGGGTCTTTTCGATTTTCGAAATGCGCTTTTAGTAGTTTTTTCTTTTTTGTTGTGTTGCATTTGTTTGTTGTTTGCATTTCTTTGGCAATGTTCGAGCAGTTGTTATTGGTTGTTGTTGTTGTTGTTGTTTACACCGAAACTGGCAACTGTATAAATAAAATTCTTTTTTTCTATTTTTATGTGTGTGTATTTTTTTTATTTCACTTTTGCTGGCAGCCATGTCTGGCATATTGTAGGTGTGTGAGTGTTGATGCTTGTTAGCTGCATACTTTTTGGCGCTTTCGGCTTATCTTTGTCTGAGGTGTGTGTGGATGGGTGATGGCACGGGATTAGATCCTGGTATGAGTATATATATACATACATATGTATATGTATAATTTATATTGATATGTAAATGCTGTGGACTCAAATGTTGACGTTGCGGTTGGTATATTGTGTGAGAGTAAGCTGAGAAAACAACAAAACAAAGATAAGATAGTGTCACTTCATTTTTATGTATTTTGTGGTTTAAGTCGGTTTTCCATCAATGAGATTATATTTTTTAAATTATATTTCTGATACTTGCTTCTACGATAGAAATCTAGATGAAGGATCAAGTTTAAAATAAATTACGAATTTAAATTAAAACCATTATTTAGGATTAGATCCACAAAAATGCGAAGGTTTTTTTTCTGAAATTCTAGGTAAAATTAATGGCCATTATTTTACCTTTCCTTTTTTTATTATTTTCGTTTGAAGTAGAAAATCAATGTCTCAATTTACAGGAACAAAAAACAAAAAAAAAAAAAATAAAAATTGAAAATTGTTGTATAACCGATGCGAATTGCACAAGTCATGTTATGGACGGCTATGGAAAATGGTGAAAAGCGTCGAAAATGCTTCTGGTCTCTATGGCCATAAAGCTAAAAATTGTCGTAATTAATCACTTTAGAGGTAGCCAAAGCTTTTTGGCCTTTGGCATTTTTCGTCGACCGCATGGGAATGTGTGGGAGACACGTCAAAGCTATAAACATCATAAAGGGGAATGGGGAAAAGGTATTCGGTTGGCTTAAAGGACAAGAACTAGGGCATCTGTTGGACATGGGAGTTAACTTCATAAGCCATTTAATTGATTTATATGCGTTTTAATGAAGCTGCAGACCAGCCAAATCAAAGCCAAAAGCATAGAAACCAGGCTTATCCAGGGCTTTGAGATACGAGTTCTCCGCATCATCATCCTCCTAGATTTCTCCCACCTCTCTCCGAATCCACCTACTACCTACCACACATTCACCGATACTCTTCAAATGTGGCAATGTGTGCGTATAAAATGCTTTAGTGGAGCGTAATTAATATCAAAATTATGACCCAAAGCATGTAATTCTCACCTCAATCTAACACATACACAAACATTTATGTACATATGTATGTATGTACATATATACAGAATTTGGAAATTACCAAATAATAAACATTTGCCAATTTTATCATAAATAATTTTATAGGGTTTTAATTAAAATAAATACTAATTGGGACCATATAGAAACCTGTCAGTAACGTCAGTTCGAAGTAGGATAGAATGTATTCTCAACGTTACTTTTAAGACTTATATATTTAAAAAAGATGTTGCCAATTGCAAGCTGAGGTTAATATTAAACGCTTAAACTACATAAATTTGGTATCAAATGAAAGAGAAAAATTCCACGACCTCAGGTGTGCTTTGGCGATTTATTATATAGTTTTTGTGTAATTAACAAAATTACGGCAAAAAGAAGCTGCCAGATTTTGAGATAGTGCTGCCAGATGCCAAATTTCGGATACTTGAAAACGCGGGCTTTTTGAATCTTTTGTTCGCGCTATTCTCAACAAACGAAAATATTGTTGAGTTTTCAATATTTCTTGATTTAAGAGAACAAATATGGTTCAGAATACAATATTCGGCTACCAGAGCAGCCGATTATTGCTCAATTTTATAATTCAGAATAAAATATTTGGCTGCCAAACAACTCGCCAAATAAAAAATAACGTTTGCCAACACTGAAATCAAGCTTTAGTCGATTTTTTCACTTTTCAACACTGAAATCTCGTGTACGTTAAATAAATATTTACCCTAGTCTGGCAACACCACATTTTCCATAACGGTCAAGAAGTCTGGCAGCACTAGCAAACACAGCCGATGGTTTGTTTATTCTTTCGCCATCGCAAATCGTTGAACAATGGCTGCCAAGTCATTCGATCTTGGCGATCTGGTATTTGCAAAACTCAAAGGGTATTCAATATGGCCGGCAAAGATAACCAAAGTGAGCAAAGAGCAATACCACGTCCAGCTCTATGGAAATGCCAAAACCGGGATTGTTACAGTGGACAATCTCTTTGCATACGTGCAACATAAAGAGAAATTCGCAACCGAAAAGCTCCTGCGGCGTAAAAACTTTCGTAACGGAATTGCTGACATTGAAATTGATTTGGCTGAAATGGACTCGACGGCGAATGAATTACAGAATACTCTTAAAAAAGTCATCTGTACAACCGTTTCTTATACTGATAAGGAACAAGGCCAAAACGAAGCTCCTGAGGGACTAGTCGTAGAAGATATTAACAAAATGAATGTCAATTATGTACAGAATGTATTTGATAGTGAGAAGAATATACCGGAGACGAAGAAGTCATTATCAGTCCGTAAATCGAAAAAAGCAAAAAGTATACGACGTGATGTTCAAATTGAGGTTCGTCTAGCGAAAGCAGATATTCAGGAATTTGAATTGGAGACTAGAGATAATTCATTTGATATCAAAAAGAACCCTCCAGATAAAGAGAAGTCATCATCAGTCCGTAAATCGGAAAAAAGAAAAAGGATACGACTCGATAGTCAAATTGAGGATCCTCTAGTGGAAGCATCATCATTTGATATAAAAAGGAACCCTCCACATAAGAAGAAGACCTCATCAGTCCGAAAAACGAAGAAATCTAATGATGTACCAAGTGTTGAAGACGAACAAGGCCAAAACGAAGCTCCTGAAGATCGAGTCGTAGAAGATATTATTCATCAAATTGAAGTCGAATTTCTGGAGAATAATAATAGTAAAAAGAATATTACGAAAACGAAGAAGACATCATCAGTCCGTAAAACGAAAAAAGCAAAAAGTATACGACGCGATGTTCAAATTGAGGATCCTCTAGCGAATGCCGATATTCAGGAATTTGAATTGGAGACTAGGGATAATTCATTTGATATCAAAAAGAACCCTCCAGATAAGAAGAAGTCATCATCAGTCCGTAAATCAGAAAAAAGAAAAAGGATACGACGTGATGGTCAAATTGAGGATCCTCTAGTGGAAGCATCTTCATTTGATATAAAGAGGAACCATCTAGATAAGAAGAAGACCTCATCAATCCGAAAACTTAAGAAATCTAAATATGTACCAAGTGTTGATGACGAACAAGGCCAAAACGAAGCTCCTGAAGATCGAGTCGTAGAAGATATTATTCATCAAATTGAAGTCGAATTTCTGGAGAATAATAATAGTAAAAAGAATATTACGAAAACGAAGAAGACATCATCAGTCCGTAAAACGAAAAAAGCAAAAAGTATACGACGCGATGTTCAAATTGAGGATCCTCTAGCGAATGCCGATATTCAGGAATTTGAATTGGAGACTAGGGATAATTCATTTGATATCAAAAAGAACCCTCCAGATAAGAAGAAGTCATCATCAGTCCGTAAATCAGAAAAAAGAAAAAGGATACGACGTGATGGTCAAATTGAGGATCCTCTAGTGGAAGCATCTTCATTTGATATAAAGAGGAACCATCTAGATAAGAAGAAGACCTCATCAATCCGAAAAATTAAGAAATCTAAATATGTACCAAGTGTTGATGACGAACAAGGCCAAAACGAAGCTCCTGAAGATCGAGTCGTAGAAGATATTATTCATCAAATTGAAGTCGAATTTCTGGAGAATAATAATAGTAAAAAGAATATTACGAAAACGAAGAAGACATCATCAGTCCGTAAAACGAAAAAAGCAAAAAGTATACGACGCGATGTTCAAATTGAGGATCCTCTAGCGAATGCCGATATTCAGGAATTTAAATTGGAGACTAGGGATAATTCATTTGATATCAAAAAGAACCCTCCAGATAAAGAGAAGTCATCATCAGTCCGTAAATCGGAAAAAAGAAAAAGGATACGACTCGATAGTCAAATTGAGGATCCTCTAGTGGAAGCATCTTCATTTGATATAAAGAGGAACAATCCAGATAAGAAGAAGACCTCATCAATCCGAAAAATTAAGAAATCTAAATATGTACCAAGTGTTGATGACGGACAAGGCCAAGACGAAGCTCCTGAAGATCGAGTCGTAGAAGATTTTACTCATCAAATTGAAGTCGAATTTCTGGAGAATAATAATAGTAAAAAGAATATTACGAAAACGAAGAAGACATCATCAGTCCGTAAAACGAAAAAAGCAAAAAGTATACGACGCGATGTTCAAATTGAGGATCCTCTAGCGAATGCCGATATTCAGGAATTTGAATTGGAGACTAGGGATAATTCATTTGATATCAAAAAGAACCCTCCAGATAAAGAGAAGTCATCATCAGTCCGTAAATCGGAAAAAAGAAAAAGGATACGACTCGATAGTCAAATTGAGGATCCTCTAGTGGAAGCATCTTCATTTGATATAAAGAGGAACCATCCAGATAAGAAGAAGACCTCATCAATCCGAAAAATTAAGAAATCTAAATATGTACCAAGTGTTGATGACGGACAAGGCCAAGACGAAGCTCCTGAAGATCGAGTCGTAGAAGATATTATTCATCAACTTGAAGTCGAATTTCTGGAGAACGCATTTGATAGTAGGATGAATATAACGGAGACGAAGAAGTCATCATCAGTCCGTAAAAAGAAAATAGAAAAAAGTGCACGACGCGATGTTCAAATTGAGGATCCTCTAGCGAAAGCAGATATTCAGGAATTTGAATTGGAGACTAGGGATAATACATTTGATATCAAAAAGAACCCTTCAGATAAGAAGACCTCATCAGTCATTAAAACAGAGAAAACTAAAGACGTTTCACGCGGATGGAAGTACAATGGCCGAGTCGGACAAAATATTGTTCATAAAATAAAAGTCGATCTTGTGAAGAATACATTTGATAGTAAGAAGAATATTCCGGATACGGAGGCGACGTCAATAGTTAATATAACAAAGAAAGCTAAAGCTGTGCCATCCGTAAGTGATATTCAAAGGGATATACAGACACAATTAGATCAGAATATTGCAACAGATTGTAAGGATGCTTTCCATTTGAAAACTAGCAACAATCGATCTAGTCGGGTCTGTGTATCCTGCGGTATATGTACATTTGTGCAATTAATTTACATTTGATTTTTAAATCCCATTACCTACTTTCAGCACATCCAAAATAATTTGGTTTTAGTTTATATGCCTTCAGCCAAGTGTTATGGTATTGATATAAGCCAAAACAAACCAAAGACATTAAAAAGTGCTGATGAGGAAAAAGAATGGATGAAGAAATCTCTTCAGAAGGCATTGGAATTGAAAATTAAACTCGAATCAGAGCAAATTAAACCGAACTCTATACCAGATGTCCTTGTTCCTGAGCCGAAACGTCATGAGATGACTCTGGAAGAAGCCAATCGATTTATTGAAGATCTGATCACCGAAAATAATGCATTAATCATGGAGCGAGATTTTATCCAAATGATCCAACGATTGCGAGAATGTTTGGGCTTGTGCGGTGCCAATGTTGGCAAATGCTTGGAAATTCTTAAAAACCTAAAATATATTCATATCTCCAAATTGTTGCTATTGCGAAACCCGGAATGTGTGAGCATAATACGGCGAATGCAAAAATATCAAGGCAATTTGAAAAAATGGAAAATGAGTCACAAAAATGAAACTGATTTTAAATCCATGGCTGCAATAATACGCAAATTATCGGTGGAAATCTATAACAGTTTTATAAAGCTCTTTACAGGACCAAAGCCCGTTGAGGGTTATCATTTTTGGAATGACTTTTGCGAGAAAGTAAAAGTCTACAAAAAATTCACTTTGAAAAGCACATAAAAAAAATTTTGTGGAATAATCTTCCCAACGAACATAATTTTTTTTTTTCCGAACCAATTTAAGGTATGTGCATAAAAATAATACATTTTTATTAAAATAAAACACTTTACAAAGTTATACATACATATATAGTTTTGATATTATTTTTTTTCAGATGAAAAATCATTTTAAGCGGAATTATAAACCTCTTATCAACTATAACTTATCAACTATAACTTAATCCAGTATGTTAAATTGGAATGAAATTTTCTAGAAGTATGGTATGTACTTTTTATTCAAATATATTTAAACTCACTCATTCATCTGACCATTTCTCTTGGCTTCTCCTAACTTGATCCTCTCTAAAAAATATAAGTCTACTTTGAAAAGATTCAAGCGAATTGGATCACCTATTTCAGTGAAAAATCCTGAATTGCTTCCTTAAATTGGACAAATAATTTTAACATTCTTTTTAAATTAAGTTTGTTTAAAATGACAATGTATGAGTATTCTGCATTGAAATCGATGAAAAAGAAGTGAATATTACTTTCTCCTCGGAAAAATTTACATTCAGTTGAAGTCTAAATACTTGTATTCATTCTTTAGTATGTATATAAGTTATGAAAAAGTGAAATATTGTTATTCGTTGAAGTTAAAATCACATTGAAAAAATCCACATATGTGTAACCGATATTTTGCTAGATTTTAGTGTGACCAGAGTTGACTAATAGAAAAGGCATGACCAACAATTTAAGCAATAGATAGGAATTTATATCTATCAACCTATATCTCTGGTAAATCTATGTCTCTATCATTTTATTAAAGATTCACATTTGACATATAATATTGGCTTTTAACTAATCATTGTCGTGAGTACCCTAAATATACCAGATTCGCCATTGCCTATAGACGGTCACGCTATTAATTAAGTTAAAACTTTTTAAGCCCGATAACCATCAATACCATCAAGTCGTCTTGGATGATAATGTCGAGAACAATTGTGGTAAGAAATCCTCGAACTTCGGTCAAGGACCACAATCAAGCTCAGAAACCAGTCCAGGACAAGTTGCCCACTGGAGGATTTGCGGCAAAAACAACGAAACAGATTGTTACCGATTTTCGCGCCCTAATCAAGGATCCCAGCAAATTAAACGAGGCGGTGGACTATTTATATGAATCACTTGTCGATGATGCCGCTGTAGGCATTTTCATGGAGACCCGTCATTTACAAAAAACCGGAAATCTGACAGCCTTGGAGGGAACAGTTGAGGAGTCCAATGACATGGGCGATTTCCCCGAATTCGATATATTTGGCGTGTCAACAGCAAAAAAGCCAGCGAAATGCTGTTGCCCAAACTGTGAGAGGATGGTGGCAGCTGCTCGTTTTGCTTCGCATCTGCAGACTTGTATGGGCATGGGTAGATCCTCATCGAGAACTGCATTACGCCGACTGACCGTTAGTTCCCGGTCATCGTCCACATCCACTGGTGGCGCCGATGCCAATGAAAATAACACTGATGATGAGGACTGGTCATTGGATAATCGTCGCGGGAAATCCACTAAAAACTCACGTAAAAGAGGTTCGAAAAAAAACCAGAAAAATAAATAATTAAATGATTTTGAAAGTCCATCACTAAATGAACTTATCTCTCTCACCTTGTTCGTGGGGATGGGTCTACATACTTACATAAATTAGCTGCCGACAATTACAACAAGACCATTCAAATTTATGTTAATTAGTTTGCAGCAAAGCGAAAATATTTCAAATACTCGCTATCTGTGCAATTTTTAGGTGGACAGGGCATTTGGGGACACATGTTTTTAGCGTCATTTACTCATTTGCAAATGATGCAAAATTTGTTAGGAAGCTCGTGGATTATCCTCAATTTGCAGACAATGAATGTTTAGGATTACTGAAAAGTAATGTTTTAGTATTAAAGTATCTACTCCGACCTGAACAAAATCAGTTGGTCTAGAAGAATCTAGATGTTTATTTGTTTAACATACAAATGTATTTGCATTTGAGTTTACAGAAATAAGGCAATGCTACAATGTTTTGACATTTTTTTGTCAGACGTCAGCATTACTCAGTTTTCTTGAGCTCCTTCAATCCATCGAGAGGTCCTTTGCAAGAGGGACAAGATTGCAAATCCATTAAATATATCACCGACACATGAGCAGGACAAACTTTAGATAGACGTCCTTTGAAAGTGCAACGACAGTATCTGCATTGGAAGACGGCCTTGCTACGGAGGCAAATGCACATGCTCTCGGTTTGATTCCAATTTTCATCGGGAGCAGGGAACGAATAGAGATCGTTCATATTACCAGTGAAACTGCCGTTGATCCCAGAGCTTCCAGATGAGTCCATGTTGTTTCGCTTGAGTTCTCGTTTTGTTTTTTCTCTTTAGCCGATAAGCTTATCGATAAAAGATTGCCTTCCCACAGAGTTGCATTGACTCTTTAAATCGAAATGAGTCCACGCAACTTTCAGCCAAAACGACTCAGGGCTCCATCAACGTTACTTATAATAATTCTAGTCAAATATATAGCTAAGATAGCGACGCAAAATAATAGTAATAGATTTTTGAATCAGCAATCAAGCTATAGTAAGTTTTTATGTATTTTTCAAAAAATTTAATAAAAATCACATTGACTAATTTAAATTAAATCATGACCTTACTGAATCATTGAAGTTTTCATAAACAAGAACTTTATGTTTTAAAATTATTCAATATTATCAAACATAATACTTAATGTGAACATTCCCATGCGGCTAAGCCTGCAAACAACCTTAAAACATTTAATATAATCTTTTTTTCAGTTTGTCTAGTTACATCAACTGACTATCCTGTGTAAATAGTTTTGATTTAAAATGGAGAAATCGATTTCGATTTTTGAGCTAAACAAACTTTAGTCACTACCTTAACAAAACAGAATTTAAATCATTCGTTTCTAACCCAAAAGCATTCATTAGAAGTTCTCAAAATTTGTGTTTATATTTCCCAAACATTATCAAATAAATATTATTGTAAACAATTTGTACATTACAAAAAAAAAAAAAAACTAAACAGCTGCTCTATGACGCACTTTAAACAGAGATAGAGACAACTTTGTTGATTGACTAGACTTGGCTTTGTTTACACATCTTGAAAATTTCAGTTTATTTGTTATCGATTTTTATTTTTTTATTTTTGGTAAAATCTAAGTTGGCTTCGGCTATATAAAGAATTGTTTTGGAGAAAATTTTTACAATTAGCTTCAAGCCAACCCAAAGTATTAATACGTAAAGAAAATGCGTTGCTTCCATTTAGTAATACTTTTTGTGATGATTTCCTTGATGGCTGCTCAAAATCAACGAAATTGTTCAAATCAAACTGACAGTAATGACAATCACTTTGGACTCATTTTTGGACAAAATCAGCCTTGTAAGTTATCACAAAATAAAGTAAATTCATCAATACCTCTCAATAATGTGACTACCACTACTGAGGCCACTGAGCTGGCTACCAGTACTGAAAGTTCTTTATCTTAGGATTTATTTAAAATGTCAAACAAAATAAATTAAACATATTTTTAAATCAATATCTTAAATTTGAATGGGCAATGTCTTTTTAAATAAATTTTAATTGAATTATTTATAATGGGAACCGTTTTTTAAATGCCTCTATGTTGTGCAATTATAGCCTAAAACTTTTTTCATTTGTGGAAACGTTTACTTTAATTATAGTATTTATACATGGGTCAGGAAGTCTTACGATTAATGCAGCTCAACGAAGTAGAATAAAACAAAGAATGAAACAAAGAATGCTTTTCTGTTCTGTCCTACAAACATTGATGAATCTAAGCTCAATCTACTTTTTATTTGCTTTAAAACTATTTCTTTTATTTTGTTATTCAAAGTCGATGCCATCCCTAACTTCCTCTCTTCCTGTGCCCCTCAGCGTTAATTATACTTGTCATACAATTTCCATTTGTCTTGCTTACATTTCGAACGTTACGAGAAATAAACTTTCTAAAATTTCAGCTACACACACACTCAGTCAAGTTTTTCGTCTAATGAGCTGTCTGTCCAACATTTCTACCTGGTGTCTTCCTTACATCACCACTCCCTGCAGTTGCAACTCAATTTACAGTCGTTGTCATGCATACGAAAAACATTATTAAGAGTCAGGAATTGCTCCTCCAATCTCCTCCTGTTACTCATCATGCCATGACTTTCGTCCTCATTCACATCATCTAGTCCTGCCCATGACAGGGAAACCAAACAATTTATCTCAAAGTAAATTTGGCGCAACAACTGTTGAGGTTGAGACTCGGGAAGTTGCGTAATTTTTGTGAGAAGTTGGTCGGCAAGATGGTGAGGGGAAGGTAAAAAGGGACATTGTTGTCTCGCTGGCAAGGCCATAAGCGTGTAACCAAATGTCAACAGGCATTAAATTAAAATACCGTAAAAATATAAACCATAAGCCAAAAAATCAGCTAACCAACAAAGTGAGTCACAGATTTTCCAGCATATGAGATGGGAAGTGGGTAGTAGAGAAGGGGGATGTGGATGGGGACGGTGAGGTAGAGGTAGATGATAGCAACAGCTGCTTGTTGATGGGATAAACTCTTGCTCGTTAGGGTTTCTAGCCATTAAGAGTATGAAAAATTGGAATATTATTTATAATTATTATGAAGGAGGAAATTACATGTTGTTTTTAACTTAACTTTTTTTGTTGGTCGGATTAATAATGTTATGAGTAAGTCGAGTGGTAAATTAAATTACTTTTCATTGGACAACCAAGTGGCAATGATTATAATAAGGATTTATCTGACATGTCATGGTAAACAATGAATTAGAATAAGCTATATTTACATAATATTCTTTAAAAAATCTTTATAAGATGATTAACTAACTAATTGAATGCAAAATATTACGTTTTACACATATTTCAATTTCTAGATTTTGTAATGAATTTAACCATCCAAGATTAATTCATATCTGATCTCTGTACCTAGAATTGCGAACCCCTTATCGGCTTATTGGAAGCGTAAGTTTTTAATTTCGCATTTGAAGTCGCATTAAAATTGTTAAACATATTTAAAATATTTCATAACTGTTATTACTTTTTGGCCCCACATATGAATATTAAGATATTATTAACTAATTTTATCAGAGAACCGAGCTAGCTTCGGACGTTACATTTTCTTATGCGTTTTAGCCTTTTGTGCCTTATTAAATTCTTAACAAAATAAATATATCCATTTTCTTGCAATTATGTAAGACTTAATAAGAAAAAATGTGCTAAACTTAAATAGTCGAGTTTATCCTAATTTTCTTGATCGATTAATTATATGAAATAATTATTTCAAAATGCTGTTAATTTACAATAAAAGTTCCGAAATTATATATTTTTATATAAGTATCCCATTATAAAGAAAAGAATCATTCAAAGTAAGCGAAACTTTACTTTTCTCTGTTAGCTTTAGATTTCTCGCATGCAACAAATTATACATAACATTCAGGGTTTGTGTCTTTGCTAATGTTAGCCAACCCCTAAAGTTATTTAAATTCTTTGTAAAACGGTTTACTATAATTTATGGGGCATTCTTATATATTGTTAATTGAAAAAATTTGGTAAATTTATTATTAATCGTTATGACTTATTTGTTTCATATTAAAGAGTATTTAAAATTTTAAGCAAAAATAGTGAGGATAAATCGACTTCTAGCTGCATTAATATAACCGGGTAACAGTCACAGAGAGAGAGAGAGAGAGAGAGAGAGTTCTTTTTTTGATTCGAGAGAACAATCTGAAAGAACATGTGAAAGGGAGAGAAAGTCTCTCTCCTGTTTTGCCATAAAAATGTGGCATGCTTTAGCCTAAAGGGACTTTGTTTTGTCTTCTCTTAGCTGTTTTGCTTCATAATGGCATGGCCTGGTGTGGTCTGGTCTGGTCTGACCTGCCCGCCTTTGTGGCGTCTTTAAAAAGGGAGTTTCAATCTTTTTTTTTTGCATTAACTTAAAGCCAGTAAATGGGGGATGGCGGCTCTTTTGTTGCCAAAGACTTACCGAGGTGAATTGCAACTGATTAGAAAGGCTTTAAAACAGTTCATTTGCATGTCGAGAATTATGCAGCTGGCCTTCTTCAATCTTAACGAAGTGTCAAATCTGCTTAGGGTCCAGTTTAGCTAGATTTGATTGGGGATTGGGATATATGTATTCCGTTTGGCCAAAATGCAAACTGCTTGAAAGTAGGTGTTATACGCTTCGTGACGCCCATTGATTGTCAGTCAATTTGCGAATTACGTTCTTTCACCTGCCTGAGGGTTAAACCAAGCTGTCCAGGCTGTCTTGTCCCTTTTCCTATCAAAGTGGAAAGCTCTTTGTGTTTGTGTGTGTGTGTGGGACAAGGTTCCACCACCCTAGTCATCCCACCCGTCAAAGAGGAAAAGGTCAATGGGCTTTGGTTTTTCTTTTTTTGGGTAACTAAATCAATGTACCCGAACCTTGGGGCGGGTTTAAGGCGACGGAAGGCATCAGGCCGTTAGAAGCTAAAAATAAACTGAAAATAATAGAAATTGCCCTAAGCCAAAAAATAAAATAAGCAGACAGAACGGGAAAAAGTTTAATTTATACCCAAAAGAAGGCAAGAAGAAGAAGAAGCTGGAGGTAAAAGTATTTTACATCATTCACTTAACTTTCCCCTGCATTCACATAATTATGATAATAATGCCAAAATCTCTCCCGAAATACTTTGGCATACTTTTACTATTATATTCGCTTAATTTTTTTCTTATTTTGTTTTTTGTTTTCAGCTGCCATTGCTATTAAATTTCATTGCATATGCGCATGGCTACTGAGCCAGGTTTTCATTTCTTTTATCCTTGCCTCGGTTTTTTTTTCCTCGAAATGACTTTGCTAATTACATTTGTACATTTACATTTCGTTGGGGTATAAAGTACAAAATAAAAAAAAAAGGGAGAACCGAATATGCAACAGTTATTTAAAGCAGCCTTAAGTAAACAGTTGAGGCGCCAAAAAGTATGCAACACTACACAACATGCTGCTAATGTTGACTAACTATGTGTGTGCATATGTGTGGGTGTGTCTGTGGGGTGTGTATGCGGGTTGACACACTTGTTTTTTTTCCTTCTGCAGTTCGTCCTGCTCCCCTTTTACTTGCCCCTCCTGTGAAGCACTTGAGGGCCAGAGTCTGCTCGAGCAAGCATTTTACGCTAGACTGATGCGGGGAGTCATATAGTCAGTCATTTGACATGTTCCGGAAAATGAATTTGTCTCTCTGCGTTAAATGACTAAAAGGCAAGTACAGTCTGGTATAGCAATACTGATATTTATATCGTTACTTATATATCCTATATATATACGTATATAATGTCATTGCAAATTGACACTGAAAGCCACAGCCAAAAGCAATTACATTTGATTTGTGATTTATAAGGTATATATCAATAGGTTCATGTTGTTTAACTATTTCAAATGCATTTCTGTTCTTTGATTTAAGAATTAAGTTCATCTTGCTGGAAAGTGTTTGCCAGTTATCTTAATTTAACTCTGAGGTTTAGAAAATGAGGTTAAATCTGTAATCCAATCTCACACAAAAAGATATTGATTGATTTGATATCTCTCGTAATTAAAAAGCATCTATTCCATTATTGATGTCTTTTATTTTATCTCATATTTTGCTTTTGTCGATTCCCAAGATGTATGTATATAAAGGATATATGTACATAAAAAGTGTTGGAATATATTTACATATGTATATAAAAGTGTGGAAAATTAAAAATCATTATAATTATTTATGTAGCTTTCTTATAAATATTTCTTAGAATGTTTGATATATTATGTTTATTATAATGATTATAAAGATAATTATCGACAACAACTTAAAGAACAAATTGTATCCCATTATTAGTATATAGATTTACATATATACATATATTAATTTTCTGATAATATAGAGTTTGATCAGATTAAAGTATAACGCAATTTAAAAAATTTTGTTTCTCATTATGTAAATTGTGCAATTTATTTTCTTATTCATTTTAATTTTTCTTTTTGGAACATCCAACATTTTGTTTTCATGAAGCATTTCTTGAGTATTCCCTTAACGGCCACTTGGGGCTACACACACACACACACACACAATAGTCGCAGTATATACAGACACATAGAGAACATTTGAGACAATCAGAGGCAACAAGCGCCAAAAGTGGCAACTGCTTTCGGTGCCCTCGCACTCTTGCTCAGTGCTTGAGCTCGTTTTTTATGGGCACTTAATTGGCGCCAACGAGACCACGCCTCCCATACCAGTTCCTGGTTTCAGCAAAACTGATTCGATTCAATGGCTATTGATTGATACCCCGCCCCAATGGCCCAACGCCCACTTGATTGAAGTGAGATTTGTCGTCAGGCAAGGTCAGGTTTTAGTTTTGGTAGCCCAAACAAAAAAAAAAAAAAAAAAAACCTCCCAAAATAGTGTGCTAGTATGTGTGTAGAAACGGCAACTAAGGACCAGGTCAGGGTCCAGTTAATAAATATAAATGCTTACTTACTCTACAGCGGCAGTAGATCACTGTCAGTGGCACTCATTTTGTGGCAGCACTTTTTAAAACTCTGTAAATTGTCCTACTCACTGATTGATGTGTCTGTATCAAAAGTCAGTGCCTGCATTGAGTTAATGCTAGCTCACTCTGCCATTTGGTTAGTGGATATTAGCCACGTCAATAGACTATTGTGCTACCACCAAATGCGTACGATGTATGTACATAAAAGTGCAGTTCAGAAGCCTGAAAGTGGCTTATGTTTGCTTTGTTGCATGTTTAACTAGTGGTTTAGTGGGCAATAAAACTTGGTTGTCATTTAAGTAGCTATTAGCCATCCAATGTTGTATGTGAAAGCATTAAATGAGCTTGTGTTAGGCATAAAAAGATATCGCTTCTAACAATTTTTATGATGACAAGGCTAATAGCTAGCGGGTGGCTAAACCAAGCTAATGGGAAATTGAACAAAATGATTGAGAATTTTACCTGATATTCAGCCATTAATGTGTTGCTTTACCAATCAAGAGAGAATTGTGTTTTTGAAATTAGAATTAATTATTTAATTGAATATTTATTAACTTCATACTTTCTAACTTTGAATGAATGAAATTTTTGTAGTCTGTCTTATAGTTTTGTTGCTTTTAGACCTAATTTATTTATTTATATTTTTTGTTTCAAGAAGGTATTGAATTATTCATAACTTTGTAAGTATTGCAACTACTGCAAATCTCGAACTTGGTCAAAGCAATTCGAAAACTTCGATATTTAGGCAGGAGCTCACAAACAAAATGATCTACTTTAGTTTTCTCTTTTTAATGCGATAATTAACGATTGAAATTAAAAACTGAGAGGAACATGATTTATGTACTTAAAATTATTCACATAATAAAAGTTTTAGCACAAAATAATTAAAAACAACTTTTCATCTCATTTATTTAGATTCAAAACATTTGGATTCCAAAGAATTTTTAGCATTAAAGGAGTTGTAATAAATCGATTATTAATGTTAGTAACTTTTAAAAAATAGACATTTGATTTATAATTATTAAAATCTGAACAAAACGGTCAACAGATAAATAGTCACATTGAAAATGCTATGGTAAAGTTAACTAACTTATGTAGATAATCACCTTCTAGCATACTTGCCTTGAGTTCAAAATTAATAAAATTAGAATTGTTTTTTTTTTTTTTGCCTGTCAATTTCACCTTTTTACATTAAAGAGTAAAGTATTTAAAAGACTTATTCGCGCAAAAAATAGAAAAATAGGTTATCCAAAGAATTTCTTTCAAATTATTATAATCTATGGTGTACTTCATTTCGCATTTAACATTAATTTTTATTCAATTGCTTTAAAATTGTACCACATATGTATAGAGATATTTAAACCAATTAGTATGAAAACAAAATCTTAAAAATATAATGCGAATAACAAACCTGACAGGTTAGCTAATCTCGACTGACTTTTTGCTAACAAATGTCAGTCATAAATCATGAGGGCTCTATTGCAGCTGCACAGAAATCGAATCAGCATTGATATTCAAAAAGCATACCAAATACAAATATATATATATATATATATATATATACATACATATATAGTTAATGTCCCTCCCATTGGCATTTCGATCCACCCGATGGTTGATGCCATTCAAATCGTTATAGCCTAGGCTAAAGCACCGGATCTGAAAAGAAAAAAGAAAAACAAAAAAACAGCAAATATTTATGCGCTCGATGTGCGTAATTTATGATGCAGTCGGCAAAGCGAAATTTGGCTAAAAGAAAAGTTGCTATAAAATAAATTA
The DNA here is from genome assembly GCA_018903935.1 of Drosophila insularis. Classification (NCBI taxonomy): domain Eukaryota; kingdom Metazoa; phylum Arthropoda; class Insecta; order Diptera; family Drosophilidae; genus Drosophila; species Drosophila insularis. The sequence continues at coordinate 5,956,516 of JAEIFP010000666.1, read as the reverse complement.
ATCTGCCACACAACACTTGTCAGAAAGTGGGCGTGGTCGCCTACCTACACACAGTTGTCTGGCTCATTTGGGGCAGTCATGTCATCATCACCGTCATCATCATTATTATCATCATCATCATTATCATCAACTGGAGCAGTAGCGGCATCAAAAGCAGCTGCTCCTTGTTGGCGACGCGTCATCCTTCCGTCCTTCCTTCCTTTCTTTGTACTGGCAGTTGACTGCTCCTTCATTTTTTCTTTTCGTCGGTGCCAATGCGACTATTGTTTCCCTTGTTTCGACTGTGTGCTCGTGATTTTACTTTACCATCTTTTCCCCCATACACACACTTTTCACACCAAATGTGTTTACTTCTGCGCCATTTATCTTGCTTTGGCGCCTTCAACTACAATGGCTGACACAGTGAAAGGCAACGAAAGAGAGATAGAGACCTAGAGAAAGAGAGAAAAGACAGAGAGAGAGAGCGGGAACCATGGCCTTGGCTTGGTCTTTTGGCTAGGGCTAGGGCCTCGTCTTTATTCCACAAAAGACAACGACAACGAGATTCTAAAGTGTCCTCCTCAACTTCTTCAACAATTTCATTTTTCTCTTCTTTTAGCTACTTTTTTTTTGGTCTCATAGTTTTCCTCATTTAATAGAAGACATACATAACATAGCCAAGGGAGGAGAACAAATTAAGATGGTGAAACATTTGCATTAAGTACTTGACTGAAATTATCGTAAGCTCTCCATGTACATACATATATAATAAGTTGAAGTTTATATCTAAAACAATATTCGAATTTTATATATTCTTTAAAATTTTTTTCATAAGTTCCAAACTGTCAATCAGAAAATTTATGTATAATATTCATAAGTAACTTAAATTCTTTAAAAAACACATCCAATTTAAACGCATTTGTTGTAGGATGGTTTCACAATTATGATTTAATATGCAAATTTTTAAACAAAAATATTACCAGAAATTCTTTTGAAAAATTTTAATATATTTTGTCCAAATATAACTAACTTAAAAGTTGGTCTTTTTTAACTAACTAACTCCTTAAGTAAAGAGCTGGTTTCATTATTATTTTAGTGATTGTTAACGAAATGGTATTATTCTAGTCCTTCCAACTGCTCTAGACAATGCCAAGTTCTTCCGGAATAAATCTAGGAATACTTTCCACTCAATTAAATGAAAACTAAAAATTTAATTATTGAATAAAATCATTAAGTAAATATTTTAACCTTTAGCAATAATCAACCATCTGTTTCTCTCATTATCTTATTGATATCGTTCTCAACATTAAGTGTTAAGTTCTGCTCCTTGTTAACCCAAAATGGAAATTATCGAAGTGTGCATATTTATATGTTTGTCCTAACTTGTGGGGTTTGCATTAGGTCAATGAGTGGAGTTTATCGAGGCCAATGAAGACCTCTCCTTTTATAATACCGAACGCATTCTTGCTGTCGTGATCAAAGACCATACTTCCATCAAAGCGTCTTTTGATCACAATCCTATCCGATTAAGTTGAATGCAAATAAATTTGAATAGCGCACGATTGTTATTCGACTTCGCTTGTTATTTTTTGAAACTAACACTATGTCAATTTAATTGTGATCCAAAAATATCGATATTTATTTATCTACATATTTATGAGTTGGTATATTTTTTTTTTAGACATTCTTGACTTATTTTCCATATCCAGCACAGGTTTTGGGAAAATTACAGCACTGCAATAATTTGTTTGCTATCTGCCAGGATTCTAAATAAACAAATATTCTGTATCATATACTCTATTTCTAGGGAATGTTGAATTAAATAATACGAATATATGTATTACAACTTAATTATTTTTTGCGATTTAAAATACTTAGATATTTACTTTTAGCCTTGTAAATAATTTGCCTTGATTCAGATTGGGCCAAAGACAAAATAAAATTCTTATACTCAGTTCAACATGCTGATAATGAGTAAATAATAAATATATTCATTTTAAGTAGATATAAATATTAACAGATTTAATGTAGTCAACTGTAGTTTGACATTAGTCACAGTCTGATTTAAATATAACTGGACATTTCGAGCTCAATCTTTCTCATAATATTCAGAAAAAAATACTTAATTTAGTTTAATTTCACTCATTCCCACTTATCACAATTCAATTCGTGACTTACACTTTCCTGGTAATATGTTTCAAATACCTATTATAAATAGTATGTAAAAAGATATACAAATGGTTAGATCAAAAAACTTATATGCAGTTCAAGTTCAGTAAATTTGATAAGGATAGCGTTTCAAGCAAACAGTATCACGCATTATCTGATTTTCAAAGATTAAAGTCTTGGGTTTTAGAGCAATTCAGGTTAATGTAAATAAAAGTAAATGTAAGTAATAAAAGAATATACCAATTTATTAACTTTCTTAAAGCTCGATATACACAAAATAAATAAAAGAATGTCAAAATAAAAATTCTATAGATAATTTTTTTTTAATTTGCTTTACATTTTTAGTTTTTTTTCGTAAGTTTTTAATACCGAAAATCCTTTTTCAGCCATTCATTGGCATCTTTCGCTCTTCTTTTCATCAAGTTGAGACTTTGTTTTTATCTATTTGAAAGAAAAAAGTTTCTTGTTTAAGCTGACTGGAACTGTTTAGGTTCATTACTATGGGAATACCATTCAGAGCACATTTAAGACAAACATGGTGAATGTAAGATCCTTATCCTTCCTTGCCTTTCTTGCTTTCCACACACGCACAGAACCACGTACCCATACCCAAGCTCTCGGGTGATGACTCAACTCGTTGTTCGCATGGCAAACAGCCTTAACCCTTCCTCAAGGAAGCTAAAGCCAAAAGAAGGAGAAAAAACTCTAGGCAAACAAAATCCAAAATGAAATCCCGCTTTTAATTATATTTATGCCCAAGTGGCCAATACTAAGCACATATATAAACACACAACACACACACATAGTCGTTGAACTACGCCTAGGGGAATTCTAGTATGTGAAAGAAAAACACACACACAACAATAATAACAACAAAAGATTGAAAATTTTTGTGTAAAAATCAAACTTTGCTGCCAAGAAGAATCAACAACAACAACTAGAAAAAGAAAAAGGTTAAGAATATTTGCAACTCTTTACTTAGTAACTTCCTAGGGTTATCTATGTAGCTTGGGTCGCCGTATCAGAAGTTAATCAAATCAATGTTTGGTGTGGCCCAACTCGATCTCACCAGGCGTCCATCCAAGCATTTGGCCATTTGTCTATTTGTCAATCACTAAGCTACTTTATATATGTCAATATGCTCAGGTGGGAGTCGAGAGCAAAGTGTCCACAAATTCCCTGGCCCTGCTATGTATTTATATGTATATGTATATACCAGTCTGTGTAGTGGTTATATGCCCTCGAGTACTTTGTTCTTTCACTTGACTGACCATGTCCCCTCTCTTTGTTCTCTCTGGTATATATGCAGTCCTTTGACTTTATGTCTGTGTGTATCTGTGTAGGTGTGTTGTCTGTTTGTATAAGTGTGCGTTTCTAGAGGCTTTCTGTCAGAGTCTGAGTTCAGCCTGTGTGTGGATTCAAGCAAAAGCTCCATCGAGCCCCACATAACACCATTTTACCAATTTGAACATCGTATCGACCTGCGATAAAGGCATTGAAAATTGAAATCAAAAGCAGGCCAAGAGAATTGAATAAGTGGAAAGGGCGTGATGAAAAGGTAAACGAGAAAACATTAAAAAGAAACATGTTAGGCAACTTTAAGCAGTTGCAAGCATTTATAAAAATATATTACTAATCTTAACACAATAATTTTGCAAGTCTTTAGAATGTTTTTTTGATTTGTTTTTCTGCCTTTGAAGTACCTACTTAATCTTGAATATATATCATCCTACAGGCTTTTTATTTCTGGATCTAAACCTGATCAGAAAGCCGTTGTCTGTTGTTGTTTAGGTTCCTCTATAAATCATAGCTTCTTAAACTCCCTTTATCGAATCCACAGATTCTTTACTCTTAGAATACTTATGAGTTTATATCTTAATACAATAATGAAATAATATTCAAATTTTGTTTAATTAATTGAAATATTTTTTCAGTCCTCGGTAGATGAGTTGTCTAAGAGGACCAGTCCTTGTAAAATATAGTTAGGCTGATAGTTTACAACTATATTTTATACTAATAATAATAATAATTTTTTTAGAAGACTTTAACTAATAATCTACTCCAAATATTTGATTTTAAAAATAAATAATAATATATTCTTTCTGATGCTTTAGCTTGAAATACTGCAATAACAAAAAAGTTGACAGAAAATATACAGAGCTACAAAACAATTGTTCTTCAACTGACCCAAATTATAAGACATTTTTTTTTTTTTGATAAATGATTAATTGATTGAATTGAAACTGCCTCATCAATTTGGAATGTTTTCACTTAAACATTTTTTTATACATATTTTTTTTTGTGTTTTTGAGTTGTACATGTATTCTAATTAATGTGAGAATTGTGTATGGCCAAGGGCTGGACTAAAAGAAATAAATGTTCAGTGAAGTCCAGGTAAACTCAATTTGTGTGTCCAATTTTCATTTCAGAACAAATTTAATTGGATTTGCCCAAGGGCGTGTACACCCCACCAACATCATCAACATCATCTCCATCTCACTTTCTCTCATATGTACACAATCTTCCACTACCCATGGTTCTGCTCCTTTCAACTGATTCTGTGCTCATCTGTAGCACATTGTTTACCGTTTTGAAATCGTATGTGGTTTACAATAAATTTTCAGTAACGCTTTCTTCATTTTTCGTTGCTTTCCTTATTTTCCTTTCATCGCACACAGCATCTGAAAAGGAAAAGTTCCCCTTTTAAATTGGCTGGAGAACATTTTTCGATGACAAATGCAAAAACAACACATACATACACTGAGACACACGCACGCACACAGAGGTAGACAAAGATATGAGATTTCAGGTGAAATTCTCCGAATTCTCAAGAGTATGCAAAAAGGTACGCGCCATGCACTTGAATCCCTATAAGATTGAGAGAGAAAGCGATGAGAAATGGTTATGAGGGTAAAAGGAAGCGAGGGCAAATATGTCGCAGATTTTTCTTTTTTATGTTTCTGGGGTCCATAGTCCTGTGTATACAAATATGTATGTGTGTAAGTTTGCACATCCCCGTGGGCGTAGAAGAAACTTTAGTAAGGGGAAAAGAATTAGTCTTTCTAGATTTTGCAACAATTGTGTTTTAAATTTTCTTCCTAATCATTTGTTAATTAATTTGTAGGCAAAGTTCAAAAATGGAGATTAAAATCGGTTAGTATTGTTCAATTCACTGAACAATTATAATATTTTAGATACTTTACTTAAGCAAAGATTAGGCAAATAGTATTTAAAATATTTTTAATCATGGGATAGTAGGCCATTTCTTCAAATTTTCCCCCTTAATTATTTTATATTACCTAAAGAAAAAGCTTAGAGGAAAACGCTACTAGGCATAAACTATAAAGAAATTTTTACAACTAAATGCTTTCAATAAATAAAACTTTTAAATATCACACAGATACAGATTAGATTAAAAATTCTTATATTCAAACTTTATTTTCGTTCGAATTTCCCAACCAAACGTTACGCCCATTCTCATGTGAAGTTGTTGTTAGCTGGAAAATCTGTAACCATTTGGTTTTCTCTTATGTTTTCTTTTACTCTGCAGGTATGTACATATATGTATACAATTTGTGTGTTCGTGTGTGTTTGATTTACAATTTTCTCTGGCTGGGAAGTTAGTTATGGTTATGATTGCTTTCATTGCAATTATGGTAAAGGAAAATGCTGCAGTTTGATAAACACAGTTGAAAAGTGAAATTGCATCAACATAAATAAAATGATATTCCCGATATATAAAATTATTCAAAAGATAGGATTCATTAGCAGCTAGGATTGTTAACAAATAATTGTGTGAAAACGCAAAATTAAATACAGTATATAGACGGAAAATGTAAAAGTTTATAAATTAGATTTCTCATCTAATAATCGAAACCTCCTCCCATAATCGAAACCGCCTTTAATTGAAAATTAAAAACCTTTTTTTGTATGTAAAACGCGACTATAAATTGAACATATTTGATCGGAAGTCTTTGTATAAGAAACGATTTTAAACAGCACCAAAAAACCTTTATTTTTTACCAAACTTTTGACTTACTTGTAAAGTTAGCCCAAGAGCCTTTTAGTTGTAAAAATAAAGTTTTAGCTCAACAACTATGCAAAAAACTTTAGGTAACATTAATTTAAACTAAGAATAAGATTTTTCGCTTAGAAGAGTAAACAAAATTAATGTGTTTTGTTAACTGACGGGTTACACAAAGAGAGCAAACTATATTTTATTTTTAAAGCAAAAGGCAAAACGCGGTTTGACATTAAAATGTTTTGTTTCATTAACCAATAATAGTTTAGGTGGTAAATATTTGTTATTAAAAGCATTGAATTCTATGCCTATATAAAAATTAAAATTATATTCCCGATATATAAGATTATCCAAATGATAGGATGTATTCATTAGCATTATTAACAAATAATTGTGTAAAAACGCAGAATGAAATGCAGGTAAAAAACAAAAAAAATTAAAAGTTTATAATTTAGATGAGTCATTTGTTTATATTGCATAAGTTAACATGTTTGTATTTGTTCTTTAATATTGACGCAATCATAAAGATATGCCGGGTACATACATAAAAATGTTTTAAAATGGTAAAACCGTTGGCTAGGTCGCAAACGACTTTTTTGGGCAGTCCAAAATCTAATCTTGAATTGAATAGCATTTGCCTATTTTATCTATTTTTTTGGGCGACTTCAACAAAATAGCTTATTGGAAAAATATTTACGTTTTGATTAATATTTTTATTGCCCCACAGGGAGTAGAAATTCCCTAGTATCTTGCGTCTTCTGAAGCAAAAAATCGATCAATCGCAGACAAAAAAATATAATTTCACGTTGTTCCGCAACTACAAAACTTTTACTACTTATTTTTAGCTGTTTACAGCTTTAAAAAAATTCTCATAAATAACATTGCCAGATGGTTGCCATTTTTCGCCCCCTTCGTTCTGGCAATTCTGAAAAACTTCTTGAATCGAAAGCGAAAGCTTGACTGGCCAATGCCAGTGAAAAAACTTATAAAATAGCATACACATACAATTTGGGGGATTTTATTAGCCAATGTCCCCCCTTTGTAGTCCTCCCCTAACCCCATTTTCCCACCTCCATCTGCGTTGATTTTCTTCTTACATGCCAAAGCCACAAAATGTGCGGCAAGCTAAGCTGGTCTTTTTTATACACCGCCTAGAAGTATGTGGCACATCCACCCACATCCTAACACACACACACACACACACACACACACACGCACACGAACGCACACAATCATGACAAAAGCGCAGTCAAAAAAGGAGAGAAAAAGCACTACATTTTTTGTTCGTTCTTTTTTTTTTGAGAATTGGCACACAGAGAAAGAAAGGAGAAGAAGAATGTGAGAGCAGGCAAAGGTAGTGTAAGGTTTTCTGTATAGTTGGCTAATTTTTTACGCAGTTTTGAGTGCAGCCACAAAAGATGCCTTTAAGCTGTAGCAAATAAGAAAGCAACGCAAAAACTAGTGATGAGGTGAGGCGGGGGGAGAAAAATGGGGCTAACCTGGCCAGCGAGGTCAAACCAGTGCAATTTAACCTTTTGGTAGTGACTGTACCCGAGAACGGATGTTTGAGTTTTTCTCGACTAGCGTGACTGTACCAATTTGCATGAAACTTTTCCGTTTGTGCGAAAATTGAACTCGAAAATTGAATTGTTACTCGACACGCGTTGAGAAAATGCGCTGACACCGTAAAGTATATGGCTATTTGCTATGTACCCACACACCTGCTGGGCCAGGTTAATTAAGCCGTGGTGTCGATGGCTCTGACGATGGCTAGTTCTGGCTAATTAAAAGGCGGTCGCGCCTACGTGTATGCAATGCCAAATTAGAAGCCTCGACAATTTTCGTCCTTTTGGCATGCAAAACACGTGCTCCATGGCCAAAAACAATTAAAATGAAACGCCAAGGTCGATGGTAGACTAGTTGCTGTCCTTGTTGGTTCTTAATGATGCTGCTGGCGCTGCTGCTGCTGTTGCTGTTGCTGGTCAAGCTTCAATGTCATCCTCAATGGTTCACCCTAAGGGAAAACAACAGAACAAGCAGAACGAGATGGAGCAATTGGGGGCGGACAATTAATGGTTTCCGCTTTGCGCTTTAGCAAACAAATTGACGGCCACAAAGGTATGAATCGAATGAAAATTTCAACTTTGATTCAGTAACGTGATAACTACAATAACCTTCAATATTTGGTGACCATAATCCATTGAGTAAAAGTACATGCATTAGAGATTTAGAAGTAGAAGCTGTTTGAGAGATGTTTAAATGAAAGAAATCTCAATTTTAAACATTGTTCAGAAAACGAGTTGGATAAATTACAGAGTTTATATAGGACTCACAATCAGTCAAACAACACGAATTTAAATGAGTATGATTGTGAGTGATTTAGGTGTCGTTTTAAATGTTTAATCGGACTTCAGAATTTAGTATTCATACTATACATAACTTTATATTTGCTGATCATAAATTATATCTATTATCTGAATGGGTGTCAATCGTGCATAGCTTGTCTAGTTTTATTTCATTCATTCAAAAATAATTTAGAATATAAAATCTAAATTTTGTTTGTGAGTAGTAGCAATTAGGCCATTAACTCGTGTTTTAACTGAAAAGGGGATGTGACTGTTTATTTTTGTAATATTTGCTTTGCAAAAGACAGAAATCCTGCTGATGCATTTTTTACTAAACCAAAAAAGTAAGACTTGTGAAACCTCATAACAACCGAGTCCATAATAAGGTTGAAGATGTCCCTACCTGCAATAAATCGAACCACATGTAATATATCAATAAGGAAAGGCGGCGCACAGAGTCGCTTCTAAAATAATGAAGATTTCTCTCCTTCTCCTGAATTTTGACCAATCATTATTTTGGAGATTTATTTTATTCGTGTTTATTAATGTCCCGCCTTTATAGTTTTATTTGAATGATCTATGACTTCCGAATCCTCAGTAGGAACTTGTTAAATCGATTTTATTTTAACACTGACTAAAGCAACCCACCCACATGAGGATAATACATCTTTATATTTTTAACAATTTTCTAATTCGCCAAGAACATGTACAAAAATTTTTGGCAGTATCAATACTTAGCAAGAAGTTTCTCTGACTCTTGATAACTGCCAATAATCTGAATTAAGGCTTGTTCTTTCTCCATTTTTCAAAATTTCTTATAATGTTTTTTGAATGTGTTGTTTTTCATTAGAATTCTACTGCACTTTTTAATTTTATAGCATTTTGGTCTATTTGCAAATAGCTGCAAATTATGTAAAGTTTGTACGTTTTGCATTTGTCAAGTTCTTTTTATTATTAAAGCGAGAAGTAATAAATTAGTTAAAAATAATTAAAGTTATTAGCCCGCTGGATTTTTTACACATCTGTTTCTGCAATTTTCATATTTCCTACCTCTTTATCCAACCATGTCTCTTTTGCTCCGGTGGCAAGCAATTAAAAAATTCTCCAGCTACATTTGAAGTAATTAAGAAACTTTAATATTACAACTTTTCCCATTGCAAAAAGTCATGCAGAAAGTTGTCTGCTATAGAATTGGGTTTTGCATTTACACCCACACCCACACGCATACACACACACACACACACACATAATCCTCACTCCACCCGCACGAAGGCAATGCATAAAAATCTAATGATAACATGGAATGGAATGTGGTCTCGTGTCATTCAGCTGTGAAATGAGTTGAGGTATATATCGGTTCAGAACCATGAAGAGAGAGAGAGTGAGAGAGGGAGAGTGCGAGGGAGCAGGGAAACGGTATAAACCTAGCAGTGAGGTTTGTGTGTAAGAGATGCCAATAAAATGTCAGTATAAAATCAAAGTCTAACCCTCTCTAAGGCTGCCCTCCACTGACACCATTAGATTCTGTGCTGCACCTGTGCTAGTTTATCGCTTCCTTTCTGCAATTTCCATTTCACTTAACATAACACGGAGGATATAGACCCCGGTTACACACAAACATACCTCGATATGTATATATATTGTAGCCGTGATAGGAATATGTTCTCACGCTTCGCCTACTTTACACGGCATTGTCATTATGTCCCTTGTGAGAAAGGGTAGTTGAATTGGTTTTTATATGATTTTCGATACCCTTATGTTTAAAATTATAGCAAGAGGTTTGATATAATGTCTCTTAATTTCGATTATGAAACATTTCCTTGGGAATTTCAACAACTTTATTTTTAATGACATCTTTTCACACCTGTGGCAACGGTTTTCGTTTTTTCGGTTACCCTTTTTTTCTGTTTCTCCTTCCTTCTCAGATGTGTGACACATTTGAATATGCCAAAAGCAGCTGCAGGGCTTTAACTGACACGAGTTGGCAGTGTGTATGAGAACGAGTGGTGAAGTCGGCGAATCGTGGGTCGGTGGCATGCGGCAGATAAGAGCGAGTTGGAAGCGTGGCTTTCATTGTGCGGTTCGCATTTTCCATTTTCAAATGACACACAGAAAAGGAAGGAAAATGCTTAAAATCGTTTCGTGTTCAATGTTCCCACCCACCAACCGGGGCCTGACACAGATTTCAAGGCGATTTATGTGCCCGTTTTTCGTAGCGTAGCTTTCTGATTCCTGTATATGGCACATGGCATATGGCATAGCCGGCTGGCTTAATGCTTTGAATATGTGCGCAGAAAAATACGACAGAGTTTATGATACCGATTTGGCAACCTTCTGATAACTGATAATGCGGCATTGCCAATGATGGTATTTTAAATAAATGCTAGATTACTTGCTGCATTAAACTTAAGTTCTTGTCGATAACAAATTGACCACAATGCCCTAGGGATTTATATGAAATCATACACTTTAAAGTCCCACCATCCGTTCAAGCGTAATGCTAATGCTTTTATTGTGTTATCCTCTTCGTTGGCAGTTTTACAACTCGAGTCAGCTCGGATTACAGACAGGAGATAGTAGGAGGTCAGTTTGCATATTCAATGAATTGCTTATAACCATCTCTTAACTGGCTCACAACCTTTGTTAGCGACCTTTTGATTGCCATTCCTTTTTTCAGTGATATTTCAATTTCATAAATAATATCAAATTACGTTTAACAGGTATTTTGTTTAAATAATCAGGCAGGTTCAATTACCTTTGTTCTGTTATTTTATATTCATCAGACAAATGTTTCTTTTTTTTTGACAATTTTATTTATATTACAATTAAATTTAAATTGTGCTGCAATCATTTTTGCTGAAGGAACGCTAAAAAGTTCTTCCTCATCCTTTTTTTTATTTTTACAAGAAAAGCACAAGAAATATTTATAGATTGTTCTTAACATCACGAATCACCCATCACACACACTGCGTATACGTAATCACATTTGTTGCCACACTGTTGCCAACTTGTTACAGCATGGGTAAGAATATAAAAGAAAAAAAAAGAATCATGTCCTCATTTATTTTCTCATAGCCGTTGACTTTTACATGACCATAACAAAAATGTGTCAAGAATTTTGTGTGCAATTGTTCCGCTGGCAAAAAAAAAGAAAAAGGAAAATATATAGAAAACTAGAAGGAATGGAAGAGAATAGAAACTAAAGTAGCTTGCTCATAAAATGTAGTTGAAGGAGGCGGTCGTGACTACGCGGCTGGCATTAGAAATCAGTGTGGAAGACAAATGTGTTCCTCAATTCGAAAACTTCTAAATTTCACAAGCACATATTTAGCTATAACCGAAATAAGTAAATTATAAATTCTTGAAAAAAAAAGTTCAAAATTATTCCACGTTCTCAAAAATTTGAGATAATAAAAGTGATAAATAAAAGTGAATTTGCTTATAATTTTTAATAAACGTACAAACTTTAAAAATGACGTCGCATTTATTTTATTCCAATCCTTTGAAATTAAAGCTGTTCAGCCTAATAATATTTAAAGATTTAATGTAAAAATTTATTTTAAAAAGTTTTTTTTAGGTAAATATTTTTCATGAAGAATTCTTTAGTAGTGTGACAAGAATAAAAATTTAACTTGTTTCCTAATAAATATTTATGTGAAATTGTATTTAAAAGGTAATTGTTTAATTTATATCATTGCTTAAATAAATGTTACTTTCAAAGTTACAAAATTGATTTGTAATGATCTAATTTTACAGCACAGTGGCATTATTCTTTATTTTAACATGTAATACGGATATGTATCGATTTTTTAAATTTTTATTCATTTAATACATTTTTACAATATCGCATAGAAAAATTGTTTTTGATATAACTCAAAAACTAAACTTTAATCTGGTTGTCACGATACTTTTTAAAGTAATTTTATAATTTCCCTTATTATTCTCTTTGCTGATTCAAGTGTTTACCTTCAAATGCAATTTTCTTCTCTGGTTTTTTTTATCCCACTGTTACGCTCAACCTTTTTCTTACTCTCAACAATGGAACTCTCGAAACCAAAGGCAAACAATGAAAAAAAAGTTCAATGTGAATGCGGCTAGTTAGCGCTCCATTTGTCCCTGGAAATCGCAAAGGGCATGAAAAGGCTTGATTGAAAAGTGGCCTCTGCAGGTGTGTGTGTGTGTGTGTGTGTTTGGTGGCAAATGCTTAGAGGGCAGAACCCCAAACCGCACCCTCTTTTAAAAGTTATGCCATTTGGGCGATCTAAACTTTTCGGTTTTGGCAGAGCTAACAAATTGAACTTTGCCCTGGGCACATGGGCGTAACATTTGGAGAAACTAAAATAACATTTTATTTTACATACATACTTTCAATTTAAACACAAAATTCACAAACAATTTAGAAATCATTGATGAAAGGAGAAGTTTCTGACTCTTCGAAATAAATTTTGTAATAAAATTGGATCAAGTTTCGCACTTCAAGCAACAGAGAAATTATTATTAAAGACTTGCAAAATATGATAAATAACTGATCGTTCATCTGAAAAGATTTAACATTTATTAAAAAATTATAATAAATAGCAGAGTACTAAGGAAATGTCTTAAATTTTTCTTTTACAGTCTTAAGTGAAGAAAGTATTGTTCAAATCAATTATTGATTCAAAAGAAAAAGTAAGCTAAATGAGAAAAACAAAAATTTTTGTTAAGCTTATTATTTTTATCGAACTATATAGACTTTATATATACAAATAGAATAAATTCAAAAATGAAATTTTACTATAGGTTTTGGGAAAAAGTTATTACAACCAAGTTGAATTCAAAATTCTAACTTTAAAAGGGAAACGAAACGCCAATAAAATTAAGTTGGTATGTGTTTTATTTATATTTACTATGGTTTAACTTTTTTAACTGTTTATATTTATTTATTTTTGAATTTTCGAGAGGACGCCCATGGTTTAACCACAAATTTGGCTTTTGGCAAGAATCGGAAGAAAGTGTGCAAACAGAGGGAAGTGGACAGAGCCCTTTAATACTGGCAACAGAATTTTATGATGGCCCAGGAACATTCTGCAGGACCAAGCCTAGACCATTTTTGGGCTTGGCTTGTGAGTTTTGGTCTTATTTTCTTGTTTGCCCATATTGGGTTTGGCGGGTCGAAAATCCTTCTGCCTGGGCGCGGCACGCACAGAGCAAACGTTGAACGCATTTTCAAGTCAAAGAGAACGAAATTGCAACGGTCGATGGTCACAAAGGGGATTGGCATTGTGTACACTGACGAACGGTCACAATACGTGCTCCGCAATGCTATCGGGGATTGGACAGAGCCCAAGAATGAGTGGATAGACGAATGGAATGCAAATGAGTTCGAGGTATATGTGGTGATTTGCATTCACCGTATAGAATTATTAATGGTGTAATATAAATCTGTAGAAAAGTCTGATTGTCGGTTTATTGAATTGACAGCATCCTGTATATGACATCATCAGCTTTATCGCCACAATGTAATCAGTAATCAGTAAAAATGCAATGGCTCAATGTCAATCCAGCTTCAACCACAATACAGTTACACACACACACACACACACACAGCCAGACACATTCCGCCCACCTTGAACAACTGCATTATAACATATGCAATCACAATTGTCAATTGTACAAATGACAGCGACTACAGGAGGGAATAATGGAGAGAGTGAGAAAGAGAGCGAGAGAGAGAAAGCGACACAGAAAAGACATTGCAGACATAGTCGACAATTACGGTTAGTGCCACAGTTTGACTGCGGATACCCTCTCCCATCACCTACTCACAGTCATTGCAATCATTGTTAGTTGGGAACCGTTCCGAGCTGTGCCATGCCTTGCCTTACAGACTCCCTGCCCGCCACATGCCTGTCGCCTGTCCATGGGTCTTAATGTGATTGTCAAGCGAGTGAAAGGTAGAAAAAAAAGAACCCGAAGAAGAAAAACCTGCACATAGAATAGAGAAAAGAACTGACAGCTTTGCTCCTGCTCCTGCTGTTGCTCTTTCTACTACTACTTACTTCTTGGAATGTGTGTATAATGGGCATGAATGAGAGCGAGCCCATGTCTGAGCCGCACAGTTAGAGCAAAAGCAAGAGCAACAGCCAGAGATATGTGCCAGGTGAAAGAATACTGAAATACTGAAAGAAGAAAATGAAAACAGAAAACATTGCATACTGACAGGCATTTGACAGCATAACATTTGGCGGGACAACAATGCAAGAACCAGAACCAGAGAGCATACACCATAAGAAAGGCTGGAGCTCAGACAGAGCAGCAAAAGACAAGACGAGAGCGGGTGGGGCAAATGTGCATTTTCATTGCAATTGAATGAATGAATATACATTGTATGTATGTATGTATATGCAAATATTCCTGTCCAGCGTTTGTTGACAAAAAGCTTTAAAAATAATCGAGTAAAAACTCTGGGGGCAACAAATACTGATTTTAGTAAATTACTAAGCAAAAACATCTTCGTACTTTCTTATGCTTGCCATGCAACTCGCTCGATAAATTCAAATTTAGGGCTTGCTTAGCCGAGTCGAGTAAATAGCGCGTTAAAAAATCTAAATTCTACACAAAAACCTAATAGACATGAATTTTTGTTTACTCTACAAAATGGAATCGAATAAGGAATATTTTTTTACCAAAGCTTAATAGAAAAATTTACGGTCCAGAATCAATCTAGCCAGACTTAACCGTCTGATTTGAATAAAACAGTTCATATTAATTGAGGAAATAAATACAAACTTTCACACCAAACTTTTAATATGTTTTAAGGTGTTTATATATAATTTAAATGATCTTAAATATTATTTATGTAAAACTATCCCCATTTTTAGAGCCAACGCCGAAACAAGAATTAAAGTTTTCAGTTCAAATTTAAGTTGCTTATAATCTATTTTTTACTAAAGTTCTCAAAAAGTTCCACAAGATGCCTTGATAAATTTATAAAGTGTAGCCGAAGTACTTAAATTTTAGTCAACTTTTTTACTTACTAAAACATACTTTTTTTTAATTTTCGTTCACTTTTGTTTTGAATCACAAATTATATTCACCAATATCATAAACTAAATTAATCGTTGGTATTATATTCTGTTTGATTGTTGTTACTCCGCTAAATAGTCAAAGTTCAATTTGGGATTACTGAAAAGATTTATTTTGATTTTCAATTGAAATTATTGCAGATTTTTTTACTAAATTATTTTTATTAAGACTTGCTATATGAGTTTTTGTAGTATAAACCATAAAAAATAGGAATTCTAGTCTATTTTATAAAAGTTTTGTAAGAATTTATTTAAGTTAGAAAATATAACATTTTTAAATAGGTACACAAATCTAAGATTTTAGAATCATAAAAATCATTATCCTCTTCTAACAAGCAACGATATCAATATGTTCTTCAATATTATCATGAGTTAGATTGGGCTTAGTAAGCAAATTAAACTTTTTATAGGATCGTTGGTTTCAAAATGGATAAATAGATTTTGAAAATTAATTTAAGTTAAATAGAATTAATGTTAGTTAAACATGTTTCTGGGGACTTGTCACAAAGCAAAGTGTTCCTTATTGTGAGCGTCATTCTTACAAGTTTTTCAAAGAGAATAGAACCTTCGGTTAACTATAGTTGCTTAGAAGGGTCTTCTGATTTAGATTTGCATAGTCGTCGAGCATTGTGAGAAACATGTACTTAAGCCTTTTGTGCTCACATTTCATTTCTCCCTTCGTGAACGTGTACGTGTACATCCATGGGCACTACGGACGCCATTTTGGCGCCTTAGTGTCGCCATTTTCTATGCCATTTGCTTGGCAGCTTGATTTCTGCTTACCCGCCCGTTTCACCCTGCCGTCGTTCACTCTCCACTTGTGTTAGCAAACGCTCATTAAATGCAATTTCTAATGCAATTGACGTGGCTTGGTTGTCCTTGTGTTTTCTTTTTTTTTCTTTACCCATCTGCGTAGTTGTGCCATGTGATTTTCAATTCGGTGTTGTGTTTGATTATGAAAATGAACTCGTTGCGGCAGCCAGAGTTGATTTATGCCAAATCCAGGGCTTTAAGCCTTAGACTTTATCTTATATTTTCGCCAAAAAGTCACACTAATTAACATGCCATGACGATTTTTTTTTCCTCTTTGGGGCATTTTTATCAGCCAAGTGAGCTAAAACAGATGAAGAGAAAGAGAAAAAGAGAAGTATAACTGTCGGCACAGAGATTTCTTTGACAGTCAGGCTGAGTTACTATCTGACAGAGTGACTGACTGACTGACTGACTGACTCACTGACTGGTTGACACACTGTAACCGCAATCCAACTCAGACCTCTGTTTCTGGCACGTGTCTAGATTTATTTTTATAAAATAAAAAAAAATTATCAGTTTTGTTTGTTTGTTTGCCAAGGCTCTTTGGTTCGGCTTGAACAAAGTTTTATTTTCCCGCGTTTATTTTGCGGTTGCTTTTGCGCTTTTTGCCTGACCTGGCAAAGTTTCTTCTTTGGTAAGAGACGAAACGATGAATGGCAAAGAGAATGGCAACGCGAAGGCGAATGAAGATTTTCGAAAAGTTGCAGCAAGTTTAAGTGAAATTTAAATATGAATAACGAAAGCCATTGTAAATTTTTGCAGTTTTTGGTTGATGAAAATATGAAAATTTGTTGATCTACGAGATATCAAAAAACAAAAACTTGGCAAACACTTTTAACCTTTTTTTTCAACTTGAAATCCTTTATAAACAATTGTCAAGAACCTTTGAAGTAAGTCGGAGCTTTTATCGACTTAGTTCAAAAAAATTTAAAAACACATTAAGTTTATCGTACTGGATTAAAAAGACTAAATTTTAACGATCAATTGATCAGTTGCCTTAACTGTTGATGTTAATAAAGAGCATGTATATCTTTTAACCATTGTAATTTTATTTTTTGATGACTCTAATTGGAAAACAGTTAAGATCTATTTGATTTTTGGACAGAATAAAAGGTTCTACCTTTAACTAAAATAAAGCCATAACGACAAAACTTTATAATAACACATTATTTACTTGCAGTAATTTGCTAATTTAGTAAAAAAGATTGAAATATCTCAGTAAATTAATAGAAAAAAATTTAGGATATAGAATTTATCAAGTGATGAACATTAATGGTATCTCAACTCTGGTTTCAACAGATTTGGGCATTGACTTTAAATCTTTGATTATCTTGAACCAAACTGAATATGTGATTGAGTGATGATTGTCAAAAAACTGTTTAACCATATATTTTTCACTTTTGTATTATCAAAAAACTGTTTAACCATATATTTTTCACTTTTGTATTACTACTTAATTTGTTTAATATTTCGAGAAAACTTTGACATTACATTAACTTGTCTTCCAGTCAAATTTTCCACAATTAAAACAAGTTCCATATGAAAATCTATTCTTGATTCAATTTTCTGATATTTTGCTGATTGTTTTATTTAAAGTGTCTTTATTTTATTTCATTTAAAGAAAATCCAGCCGAAGCTTGTTAAAATATGGTCATTTTTGTGTAAAGGTTAAAACCAAAGGTCGTCTTATAGTACCCTACCCTACCCTAAATATGATTTACAGTGTGTTGATGTGGGGCTATGTAAAAGGGAAGGTTTTTCTTTGAAAACATATGTATGACAGGGATAAGCACGGAGCAGCCTTTCGTAAAATGGTGGCAAAAAGTCAAATCCTATAATCATTAATTCTCATTAAAATTAATTGCAGTTAACTTAGCCTCGCGCCTTTGTCACCAAATACTGCATACGGGGGGACCTATCATTTTGTTGATGATGCCCAAGTTCTTTAAGCAATTATGCAAATTACTTTTCGGATCTTTTCCTTTTGATTTTACCCTTTTTTTCTTGGCTTCACTCAATTAGAGAGAGAGGAAAAATTAGAGCACCTGTTAGCCCTATTTTAATCCCTAACACTTAACACCCAATTGTTATTCGCGGCACTAGAAAAAGTTTTCTCGAAACCGTAACTAAACCGAGTGTGAGAAGGGCAGAGAATAAAACGAAATTTGTTTAGCGCCAAATTTTCAAACGAATTCATTGCGTGAGCAAATTAATTTCCAACTCGAAATGCCACCGCCTCAAACCCCCAATCCAAGCTCTTTCAATTAATTTCTCTCTGCTACAAGTTGGTAAATTTCATGAGCGATAAGCAAAAGAGTGGAGCCAAAGGAGATTGGGGTCCGATGGAGATGCCGAGCAGTGAAAGTTGGAGCAGAGCTGGTTTCATCTGTGTGGTTTGTGTATTTGCTTTTTGTGGTTTCATTTGCCAACAAATTCTGGCAATAGTTTTTCCTCAGATGAGACGCATGACCTCTTGTGGCTGAGGGGAAAACTAGAGAAATTAAGGAAAATGTGCTTCGAGGTTACAAGACCATCAAATTGATAGTCTTTGGTGTAATGAAGTGTCTGAAATGGGAAGGCTATTACACTTGGATGAGGTCATGAAAACACAGAAAAAATGGCCAAATGATAAAGAAAATAAAAATACCTAAATGTTTTCTTCCTTAACAAAGCTAGCCAATGGCGGTATTTGCGTCATTTCAAGAATCCTCGAGTTAAATAGATATGTTATCAGGTGACGTTATCCTTAAAGCATATATCTTAACAGTGAGCAACTATATAAATTGGAATTTGGTTATTCGCTTAAACTCTTAAAGAATTGTTCTTAGGTAAGTAAGTAGTTTTATACAAATAACTTTAAGAAATTCATGCAAGATTAAAAAGATTTTTATTAATCCTTTAAGTAATTTTACACTATGTTACTTTATAATTTTACACTATGTTACTTTCGACAAAGAGTTCTTTTTACTTCCTCTATTTTAGATGATTTTGTGTTATTTAAAGAGCAGTAATTGTCACATTTTTATCAAAATAATTAATCATAAAAGGGATCAGTCCCTACGTCTATTTAAAATATCTGTAAGTTTATTTTTATTAAGTCGAAGAGTGTGTGAGTTTCAGACATCCTTTCAATTTATTTTAGTTAAAGATTTTCTCAAATAAACTCAAAATAAAAACCAACCCATAATCTCAAACACTTTCATATACGAGCTTTTAAAACCTTAAAAATATCAAACAAAGTAACAGATTCCACTTACATATCCTTGCCCAATCAAGTGTAAGAATACATATATGTACATATAAACCGAAATCCGTTTACTTTTCCACACAAACTCACAAAACGCAAATCCCTAAAAAATAAACAAAAATTTACAGATAAATAAATTCAAATTGACATGTTGGCAAAAACTATTCAACCATCAAAAAGTCCACTAACAAGTAATGAAAAGTCAAGGGGGCGAGCTCAGTTGCTGAATACCAAATGCGAAACCAAATATGGAGCTAAATAAAATTAAGCGGAAAAACAAGTCAACCAACAAAAAAATAAAAAAGAAAAAAAAAAAAAACAAGCAAAAAGTGCAGTAGCAGCAAGAACAGCTTGCTTGACATTTTTAATTATCTAGGACAAGTGCATTTAGTATACACACACACACAAACACACAAACACCCACAAATACGCAGCCACACCCTCCTAAAACGTATACACACGCCCAAATGAGTTGTTCAAAAATGATGAAAAAGTTACGAGGTGAGATCTAAAAGTAAACGATCTAAGTCAATTATTTTTTAAAAAGTTTATATTTAGTTTCTTTAAATTTTTAAGTTAATTTAAATAGTGCAAAAATTAATCGATAGGTGAAAAACAAAAAGCTCATTGAAATGTTACATATAAGACTGGATTTTCCATTCACTTTCCTTTGCTAGTTCATTGAGTCTTCATAATTACAAAGACATCTAATAATTATTTTTAACTTCTAAAGGAAACTTTTATCAATATCTTTCTCAGCATAGAATAATAGCACATTACACTGATTATCGTTACGGTCGTACTAGAGATTCTAAAATATCTTTTATGATTTCATTGCTTTTTTAACATTCTGTTGCGAACAATGGGAAACTATCAACATAAGCGACTATCAGTTGATGTTTGTAACCTCAAATATAGGCAACTTTGTAAATGAATTTTGTTGGCCATAGAAAACCATTTCAAAAGTCGGTCAATTACTCTAAAAGCAGTCCTCGCAGCTTGCAGACATTTGAAAAGAAATTTCTTGCTGTTAACTGCAATAGAACAAGAAATAATGAAAAGAAAATGACGAATGTGAGTGTGGAAAGTTAAAATGAAATATATTTGCAAGTCAGACAACCATTTCCTTGCAGCATTTTCTCATTTAAAGAAATTGTTAATTAAAGCTACTACGACTCAGACTTCATTTTAACCCTTTCATTTCATCCGTTGCCTCATAAAATTCAGCCTGGTTAAAAAATATGCCGTTCTTAATCAGCCTCGCCTTTATATTTCTCACATTTATTTAACCATTTGGTATATTAACAAGGGGATGACTATGGGAGTTGAGGGTGTTAAGAAAAAGCCTATAAAAAATATGTTTTTTATGGCAACTTCTGTTTCCCTACGAGAGTGTGTGTGTGTGTGTGTGTGTATGTGCAGATTTATTAAAACATTTCGCTGAAAACAGCGTAATGAAAACGTTACCAGAAACTTTTAAGCTTTCAGGAATTTTGTAATACTCTTCAAAGAAGTCAAAAGACGAAAATAATGGATAATTTATATAAGATCCAAAGACTCAATTTTTTCCTTAAATAAGTGGATTTATAAGGAAAATAATGGTAATAAACTTGTAATATTTATTATAAATATTTTATATATACGATTTATTTTTATTACTAAGTATTTAAAAAAAAAAACATTGAATTTATTTACCCAATATCCAATTTATTCATAAATATTTATTGATGAAAAAAAAATGTGGAAAAACTGAAATGTTATGTTAGGGCATTGTTAAGAAGTATGTAAGACTTCTCAGGGTTTTTTTTTTTTTGTATTTTCCAATTAATAACGGGAAGCAGTTTTCAGCTTTTACTCTGGCAGCTTTTATAGTGGCCAATGGACCATGTCGTGTTATTTTTGCTGGCTTTCATACTGATAATTTGCATATTTCACCATGAATAAAACTGCATAAAGAGAAATCAAATTATAATAGCGAAAAATTGTATTTTTAAAAATATTTTAATAATATTAAATCTATCTATCTTTAAACCATTCAAAAAAACTTTGCCTTGCCATGTCTCTACTTCTCATTATTTCTCGCTTTTCTTTTCCTTCTTTTGGTTTATTTGCATAACACTTTCACGAAAAGTTTCGAGTTCTTTGATGAAGGATCGAACTCTAAATTCCCTTTGCCATATCCTGCGCCTATCTCCGACGCTTCTCTTTGACATGTTCAATACACTCTTTCTTTCGTTTTGACCAGAGGGTAGTGAAATATAGTTGAAAATAAGTTTATATATAGTATTTTGTGTGTATTTATTTGCTCAAGTAATAGCCAAAAGCTTAAGAGAGCAGAAAGGTAGAAACTTTATGCGAATATTTGCGCTGCACTTGAATCCTTCCTATGGCAGATTTATGACTCCAAGCTGAAGCCATTGACAGTAGGACTCTCATTTCCTGGCGGGACCTTTTTATCCCATGCCCAAGTGCAACCGCAGACATAATAGAGTATTGTTCGAATCTTTAATAACATTATCAACATGAAATTTTCCATGCATCGTTGGGCAAAAGAATGACACTGACCCCCCAAATGGAAATATGTTAATACACATACTTTTGATGGAGGGACTCGGTCTATCTACCTCTAACAATCCCTCTCGATTCCCTAATGTTTCCGCACATTGTTTGGCCTTGGCCCTTTGTTGTTGAATGTTTGACTGGTTACTCAGCCGATGTTGTTGTTGTTGTTGCTGTTGTTGTCGGCTTGTGTTTATGTTTGTTGACATGGAAAAGCCTAAAGTTATTGTTTATATCACCCGACACCAGCCACGCCCATAAAAGGCAAAGCTTTGCTGATATCAGATGCCGAGCAAGGAGGCGGCTTTATGTCCATCTTTTGCCTTGTTGCCTAATAAGCGGCTCAAGTGTTGGCCTGGAATTAATGTGATCCATCGTTCTGTCTTTCTCGTTCTCTTTACACCACTTCATCTCTCTTTTCTGTATATACACACATATGTATTTGTGTGCTTATCATTGCCGGTCTGAATAGTTATACCAACCGGACATCAGGGCGTATGCACAATATATACATATGACATGTGGGTGCTTTACGTGTGGATGTGTGGGTGTGCCTGTGTGAGTTGTTTGTTTGCCAATTTGGGTATTGTTAATATTCCCAAGGCTATTCTAGTTATTGAAACTAAAGGGCGTTCATTAAGTCACCCATGGTTACGTTTTACCAACTAATGCGCTAAGTGGATAAATACTTCAGAACACTGCACAACAAAAATAAAAAAGAAAAGAATTCGGAAACAGCAAAAATCAATTTCAATCATCCACTTTTTGTTTAATTTCAATTGAATTTCAAATAGATTCAAACTTATCTTTATTAATTGCTCAGTTAAATAAATGAGTCGGTTAGTATAAATAATGTGTTATAATGTAGTCATAACATTTTTCGAACAGCGGATCAAGAAATTGACTGGTCAAGCCCGCCACGAAGAGTGGACGGAAAAAAATCTTAGTCTCCAGCAACAACGTTGTCTAGGAGAGTGATCAAATCCTTCAGGTGTATTAACTATAACCAATAAATCGTATCCGTAATAAAAACAAAAATCAAAAGCTTTTTCAAATACATATTTAATCAAAAATGACAACTATATTTTGATTATTTCCAAAAGATACAGAAAGGGATGTTAGGGTTCTCCAGTAAAAGTCTCTTAAAGTATATTTTTCAAACGTTAAAAGAAACTTTCAACTCAATTCAAAACCGCGAAAATTGTATTTTTTAGTTTTTTGATCATAAGTACCAGTGTTTTCATTAGAGAGAGGTGTAATGTACCTTTTCAAAGGAACAACAAGAACAAGTAACCAAATATTGCATATTTCAGTCAATTGAATCATCCTATATGTACATAAACACACAATTTTACTAAAAAAGGTATATAAGACAATTTCAAAATAGCAAATAAAATCATTCGTGGCCACTAAGGCCATTCAACTGAATGTTTAGTTTTTGAAAGCCAAAAATAACATTCTATTTCAACTTACGATTTTGATACAATTCCATCAGAATTAGTAATGAAAAAATAATTTAATTTTAAAACTTGTTGTTGTGAATTGTGAAGAACTGATTGGGATATTGGCTTGTTGAGTTATCCTTTCTATGGCCAATTTTAAACGATTAAACATTATCTATACTTGCATCCTAATGTATCTATGTATTACATTTCTTGTGAATTTGATGAGCAATCCAGTGAACAACATTCCAGGAATTTCCTCATGACTGGCTGGTCCAGTGTTGCCCAATCTGTTTACAGTCCATCGCCCAAAAAGTGGCTCTCGCGCGTTCTCCACTTGCTTGTCTCTCAATTCAATAATCTGTTTCAATCTTGCCTTTTAACGACCTCTCACTCACTCAGTCATTTCACTCTCACATTCCACTCGAATAACAAAAGCTTTTGATTGATAAGCGGCCATAATAAATTTGTTATTAGTGAATGAGAATCGGCCAAAGAGAAGTAAGCCAAACGACAGACTGAAGACCAAATGATGCGTAAATAAAATTCCCAATGCCAATATAGACCATCACTAGCAGTAGATACATATTAGGCAAATTGATTTCTGTTCACATTTTTTTTTCTATATCTTTTTCGCAGCCAAATGAAAATCATTTTATCGTTTGGCAATTTGATTAGAAGCCAAACGAGAAACAAAAAATAAAACGATAAAATACAAACGAAAATTGCTAAAGAAGTGTAGAGAGCAGAGAGAAAGGAAAATCAAATAGTTTGAACAAATTGGCGCCTTCTTTTTCTCTATGTGTTTTGTGTTGCCTGCAGTCTGATTAGGTCTTTTTTTTTTTTTTTGGTAGATTGGACCGTTGCCAGGCGGTATCCGCCTCCAGTTCATTGTAATTATGAGTTGGCAACAACAACAAAAACGGAAGTCACGGAAATTGGCCGAAAAACCACCAGCCGCAAAAATTTTTGTTGGTGCTGGCGTCAAAATGTTCTATGCTAATTTCAATTAACAATTTTGCTCTAGCCCAGCCTGTCATCGCTGCTGATTGATGTTCCCGCTTCTGCTGATGAGCCTGAACCAAGACCACAGGCTAAACATGCCACAAAGGATGGCGTGAGTGAAGATGCAAATGGGTATACCTTGGCTTAAAGCTTTAAATTCATAAAGCTGACCTAAATAAATAACTAGACAAAAAATATATACAAATGCTTCTCTCTTCATAGAGTAAATAATAGTATTTATATACAATTGAGTTGCAGGACTCAGCAGGAGAGACAGCGATGTTGGTTTGGTCCCGCTGTCAGCATTTAATATTTACTTCAGCTTAAATAGCATCTTTTTTTGTCTTTCCTTTACCCTGTATGAATAGGATAATTGGTTATATTTAGCTTGTCAATTCTTAAATACATTCTACATACCATAGGAGAAATTTCGTAGACCCTTTTTAAAGAAATTTTCAACATTGTCTTTAATTCATTTGGAGAATGAGAGCTCGTTGGAAAATTTCTGTGTGGTCCTTTTATTTCAAATTTAATTAAAAAAATTAATATTCACCTCAGGTTTTTTCTTTTATATAAACCCAAAATTAGCCTGATTGTAAAGCTTAATTAAAAAAATATACGTGTAGAAAAAAAGGATTTTATTTTTATTAAAGAAATAGAAAGTAAAACCCTACACAAAGGTATCACAACGTCGACGCCTCAACTCCTGTCCGTTGGGTTGCCCCTTGTGAACAATTGATCAATATTTTGTCAGCAATTTCTTTTTACTTTTTGGATGTGTGCATAAAAAATAAATACAATAAAATACAATACAAAAGCATAAATAAATAGGATGGCGAATACTATGTATACGTATTTATAGAGATGAGCAATCAAGAGAGAATGATTTTGACTCATTAAAAAGATAAAGAAACCAACAAACAGTAAGACTTAACCAATTTCTCAAAAGTTCATAGATATCAGAAATGTATATATAAGGGTATAGATGTTGAGATATCTGACCTGCTCACTTCTGTCTATATTTGTATACAGTAGCTTGGCATTCACGTGTCACGAAACAATAATCAGAAAAGCCGTCAACATCATCTCGACTTTTGTCATCACCAGTTCAACTTTTCCCCCAGGGGTTTCACCTATTGTTTGGTCTTCTTCTTGCCATACGTTTTCTGTTATTTGCTTTGTTGTTATTTAACAATTGGTCAGACATTCAATTTGCTTTCAACTTGTTTTCAGTTATTTCAGTTCCTGTCTTTTCCTTCTCCTTGTTGTCCTGACAATGTAATATAGGTATCTTACACCGTACCTCACCACACCAAAATGTTTTCCACAGTAACTCTCCCCTCCTCCTACTTAGAAAAATACTTCTGATGTAGGTTTTATTGAAATTGATTTCGTTATTGGAGTCAATTTGCCTTTATGTGGCAAAATCATGGGATAATCAAAATGCCATAATTAGAGGGCAGCTAATTAAATTGTCCAGAAACTTTCTTCAAACACAGACAATAATCGTATATAGTGAAAATGGACATATGTCCTGCGGTTCTATTACTTTGTTAAATGGTCTCATCTGTTTTTTTTTTGTCAGCGCTTTGTTAAGTGCATTAAATGATTATCGCACATTAAACGCATCGTCAACGTTATTGTCGTCATCATCATTTGAGTAAAAAGCCAAATCCACAAAAAGCCGCATAAATAATGGAAAAATTCTTTTACACACACACAGAAGGTGCACAGCAACAACAAAAATTTAAATAAAAATAAAAATTAATGGCCAACGCACATGGCCAGAAGCGTTTCGTTTAAAATAATTGTTATCAGGGTGGGACGAAAAAGAATTAAAACAAACCGACTAATGATAACTCTAAAAAACTGTTAAAATACTCAAAGCTTAAGTTAAATGTTTATGTTTTTTTTTATGAATTTTAAGTGAATCAATTAAAACTGTATCTTGGAAAACATTGATGTCTTGACGTCATCCATTTTTGGTTCACTCATTATTGCCCAATAATAACGTATACGCAAGGTATAACAGTAAAACTAATAACATTCTGGATGATTTTTATAATGATCTAAACTCATACATTTCAACTAACACTAAGATCTGGTACGCCACTGCTTTTAGTTTTTCCCTAATTTCTACAGAAAAATATTCGTATATTATATAAAATGTAGTCTACCCTTAATGAACTAAATGATCAATAAGAGTATACAAAGTTCAGTCTGTAAAAAGTTGTGAAAACTTATTCTTGCATAGCTAATATGCCTTTTATTTGAAAAGTAAAAATGTTTAAATAAGTCGCTGTGGCAAGTCGCAACCTTTTTTTTTTTTGGTTTGTCGTTTGTCCTTCAGTTGTTTGTCCTTTCGTTCGTTTGATTTATGTGCTTTAATTTTGCCTTCTTAATTTATTTTCTCGTTTTTCTTGTTTCGTTAATTTGTCGAAATGACGTACGAACATTTTTTTTTATCAATTTTTAGTTGTCCTTGTTATTATTGTTACTTTCTTAACTTTAATGTTTGCGTGTTTTGTAGAAGTTCTTATTTCTTCCAGCCCAGTGTCGCCTCAAGATTTTTCTTCTATTCTGTTTCGTCCCTGTGCCAGAGCTACATATAAAGACAAACAAATCATATATTCGTCCTTTTTTCCATTTGTGATGGGAAAAATTGATGAATAGGAAAAAAAAAAAATTTTTTGAAAAACATTGAAAACCTTGATGTGGTCATTGCAAAGGAGTTGAGGATATGGTGATTGACAAAGAAAAGCTATGTGTAGGAAAATGTATGAGGATAAGTAGATTGTAAAGCAAAAGGATTGAAGGCATATGAAGATTAATTTCAGCAAAAAATAGATGAATAAACCTAATGTGCTTTGACGAATACACTATTTTCCTTTCATCAGATTTGTTTAAAATGACTTATAGAAGTTCTTTAGCTGTTGGAAAATTGGCAATAAATTTCATTTCCCAATAACGGTTATTTGCATCTAGCAGCTGAGTTGGTGAAGCATAATATTTAATGTTTTTCATATACATTAAAATTATTCAACGGAGTTTTTGGTTTTAGTTAAGAATCTTCCTGCAAACCCCTCTGTCATTTTGTAAATTTCTATTGCATTAAACAGCCATTTAACATATATTATCTAATTTATCTCTTGACTGAAATGACAATATTATCTGTTGCACAAACTGGTAAACGTTGACAGCTGCACATTTCAATTTGTCGCACAAAGGGAAATTAAAACGGCAAATTTCAAATTCATTTGCATATGAATTTATTTACTTTTGATTGGTGGGAACTATTCAGTTTACAATTTTTAGTAAATCGGCTCAAAAATGGCATAGTTTAATTTAAGTTTAATTAATTGAATTTTATGTTCATTAAATGTACAAAAATATAGTTCCATTGGATATATGTGTATATATATCGGACAATGAATAAGAAAAATATTATGATTTTCTAGTCACTAGTCTGACATGAGTAAAAATGCTACTTTTTCGATCTTTATCAAATGTGAGATACATAAAATAACATATTTATATTATTTTAAAAAGTTCATTTAAAGATTTATTGATTGTTCTTACAAACATATATCACCAAAGAGAACTTTGTACATTTATGAAGCAAAAAAAACTCTGTCGAATATATTTGATGCATAAAATATGCTGTGAAAAAATAAAACGAGTGCAGAAAAATTTTGTTAGGTATTTGTTAGGCAAACGAAACAAAGTGGAAACGGCTTTTGTAGTCTAAATATGTATAAAGGTAAGTACCGGAATTATGGATAAAAGGTCAATTTACACTGAATCCTTCAAAAGCGATGGCAATTATTCCGATGGGATTAAAAATCTCTTGTTGATGACATCACTTAGTGGTTTCTTTAGACTCGTTTCAGTCTTCAGTTTCTTGATCGACAAATCAAAATTAACAACGAATACACTTTAAGGGGACCTATAATAATCTTGTATAGGGCTATCAATTTCAAAATTAAAATGCAACTACTGAGAATAAAAGAGTGGATAAAATACTATAGTTACATACATATACATATCTATCAACGAGTCGGGCACGTTTCATCTCCAGCTGTGATTGAGTGTAGGCCACATGACTGTCAATCGTCTTGGAATGAATGAATGAATGAATCCAAACAAAAAGACAACTCTATGCAATGAATACTTGATGTGAGACCCATGACAATGACGAGCAATAAAAACTAACAACAACAGCAACAACACGAAAATGCTCTATGAACAAGAGAGATTTTCCTTCTTCAGGCTTTTTCTCGACCTACTGTTGTGCTCTTTTTTTTCATGGCTTCATGGTAATTTAGGCACTTCCGCTTCTGCACACACATGTATGTATATCCTTATATGCACACAGAGATACACTTATACACATGCTGTCTCTATCTTTTGGGGTTTTTGTTGCGGAATCACTCGCCTGGGTCGCATTAATTTCGCGCTGTGCCAATTGGCATATAAATTTCAACAAGGTTGCCATTTTTCCTCTTTTTTTGTGGTTTTCTCGGGTCAATTTGCATATGAAATGTGTGTCTAAATATGGAAATTTTCTCGGGTACTTGAACGAAAAGCGCTTTCCCTTTTGAAGTGTGCTGCAAAAATTGTTTAAACAAAACGACATGTACATATGTATGTAAGGATGTGTGTATATTTCTGTTGCAAGCTTTTAGTCAGCCACTTAAGGTGCAACATAATTTGGAATTTGAAATGAGATGCTTACCAAAAAAGTTAATAAAAATTTTGATATCATTCTGTAAAAGAGCAATCTGAAAAACAAAAATTTAAATTTTCCTTCCTTTGCTTTAGTTTGCTGTTATCATTTATAATGGATCTTATCTATCAATTGGCACCTATTATTAAACTTTGACCAAGTTATTTGTAGTGACATGAATGAATATTTTTGCAATATTTGCAAGTGAACGACAGCAGATAAAACGGATTGAAGTAAAAGTGAAAGTTTAAAGATAAAGGCAAATCGATGGCAGTTAGAAAAATGTATAAATGAGTGTAATTAAAAATCTTAATAACCATAATTAATGAAACCGTGAGCAATTGATTGGCAATTTGCAGCCAACATATTAACGACCTATTTACTATATAAAGGTGCCTTTATTCATAACTTTAAACGTTGTGAACGATGACATACAAAATGTGGAAGTACTTCTTTCTATTGCTAACAAAAATGCTGACAATAAATGTTCTTAATTATCGATCAGATGAACAGCAAAATTGGATTAGAAATGTGAATTTTTAATATTTTATTTTGCCAAATTTCTGGTAGCTTTGCTCTGGCACTTTTGGAAATATTTTGACAAGTATGGATGTCTTTTACACATGTCTAATTAATGTGTTGTATTGAGGTTGGTTTCTGTGCCTCAATTATTAATCCGATTGGAAAAAGTCAGTTAAAAACCACATTATCATCACATTGGCAAGCCAGTTCGTATATCTTGATATAATTCATTGGGTCAATGATTGCGTGAAACTTTTCTATTTGTGTTTTTTATTGCTACTGAACTTTATTGAACGTATTTCAATATTTCTACTGGTTGACAATATTGGTTGACTTTGTCATGCTAAAGCACTATCACTTGATAAAAGAATTGGATGATTTTTTTGAAAATCGTTTACCCAAACACAATGTGGACTGGTCTTTGTGAATGAAATTTTTAAAAGAATTATTACTTCTACGTCAGAATATGCAGAACATTGGCTGGATAAATTATTGAAATTCGTATTGTGGTTGAACTGGTCCAAATATCATCCATCTAAAACTTGTAGAGAACGATTAAAAAGTTCAGATTTATTATAAAATCTTCCATTTTGAGTTGGTCCAAATGCATTTTAAACGAAATTTTTTTAGTTTTAGGCTTTCTAAAAAATAAGGAAATGTGTATTGTATTGTAAATGAAAATTGTGTCAATTTATTTAGATTATCTATTTTTTGATGCAAGCTTCAATAACTTGCAAAAATCTTAACAAAAAGCCATATAATTTTCAAAACGAAATCGACTTTGTTTAACTCACATGAAGGTTATAAGAAATCTGGGTTTTAGCTATATTTTAATAACTATTTCTCTTAATTTTGAAATATATTAATTCGGTTAAAAATAAACTGCCTATTTATACTTCGAAAATTGAGGCTAAGATTATAGCCCTCTATTGCACCTATTAGAGGCTGAGGCTCGCAGTGAGGATGTCTAATTTATATCCCATTTTAGTTAACAAGACCTCGTTGATGGGGTAATTTAATCTATGCATGTGCGTTCAAGTACAATAGACAAGTTTAAACAATTGTCGTAATCAATAAAATATTAAGGGTTTAAATTAACAACTTCATCAATGTCATTAATATTAAAAAAATTTGTTAATATTTGTCTAGACTGATATTTTGAGTCTTTTAAGTAGAGAAATCTTTTGCAAAATTTAATTGTCTCTCTAACGTGTTGAAAAAGTAAAGCAAAGTCAAGCATCAATTTAATTTCAATTTCTAATAATTACATTCAAATGATATGATCCAGTCAGTTAGTTCTTTGCACAGTTGACTGACTCTTTATTGACTTGCACCAGAGTAAAGCGACACAAAGGATTCAACATTGACTATTTCCCATTACCCATTCGCTTTTTGCCATTTCCATTTCCATTTTATTTTTATCCAGACAAATATTTAAACATCTGACTTAATTGAATTGTCGCTGTCCAGGACAATCATGGCTCACTGGCCGAGGACAGTCTTTGTTTGTTCTGTAAATTGTTTTTCCTTTTAACTTAGTATAATGCACTTTACTTATTACATAATTCTATTACGCATACGCACCGTTTGCTAATTACTAAAAACAAAAAAAGTGAAGAAAAATAAGTCGGAAACTTAAAGAAAAAAAATGAACTTTGCCAGCAAACTGAAATGTGAAACTTTGTCTTGCTAAAAAGTTTATAGAAATTTTCTTATCATCTGGCTCGACAAGAAGCCAGAAAGTTACGCTCGGGAGCAGCAGCCATGACAGATGCAGTTTTCTTGGACACACGAGGGCAGCTGGAAATGTAATATATATAGAAAAGAAAAAAAATAAAAAGACAATGCCAAAGAGCAATATATTTTTAAATATCATCCAAAAGTCTGATTTAACTAATCATGCCTTAGTACATAACTTTCGTGTCCTTGAAGAATTGTTTTAGAAACACAATTGTTTATCTAAAAGACAATTGGTAAGATTTCAACCTGCCTTCGTAGCCAAATACTTACTTTTCTTTTTATATACATGTTCGCTTTTTTTTAATACTTACTTTAAGCTGAAACTTTGCAGAATTTCCTTAATACATACATTTGGGAAGCGGTTATTATTTACAGCCTGAAAAATAGAAAAGCGATAGGGAAATATGCAAAAGCAAAGCATTTTTGATATTAGCATTAAATGAAAATTGAAGCAAAAGCCATCAGCATCATCATCATCATTATCATTATGTATACAATCAGCATCATCAGCATCATCGATTATAACAATTCAAGATCATACCAGGGAAAGGATTCGTAGCCAAACAAGGAGATTTTGGATGGGATTAGTTAAAAATAAAACACAAGCAATATTTTGGTTTTGTTTGTTAGTTTTTAGTCTTTTTTTTTTTGTTTTTTTTTTTTATAGAGAGGGTAGTTTTTCTCCGCTAAGGATTTTCAAAGTTTACTTTTATTTAGAGAAGTTCCTTTAATGATAATCATACTTATGGTTTTGGATTTTTCTTTGCTTTTGTTTTCTTTTTCTGTTTGCCTTTTGTTTTAAAAGTTGCTGTTTTTTCTTTGTTTTTTTTTTGTTAAATAGTTGTTGTTTTAACAGCTAAATACATTATATGTTAATATATTTGAGTTAATGTTTTTGACCTTTGGTGTAGTTTGGTTTTTGCTGCGTTAAAATTCACTTACTAACTAGATTTTACTTTTTGTTCTAAATTGTAATTGTTTTGTTTTTGTTTTTTAAGTTTGTTTTTATTTTTGGTTTCGGTAGCCTTGGATCTTGTTAGGGCACACTGTTTTGGTTCGCATTTTGACAAGTTTAAGAATCAATCAATTTTCTATAATAATAATGTTAATGTATTTATATATATATAAATTTATGTCCATATACCTTAATAATTACGTCACTTAATACCCTAAATTGTAACAATAAAGTTTTTATTTTTTACTTGTAACTTTTACACACATATTTCAATAATACACATTTAGTAATATTTGAGTTATATAATCCATTAAACGTATGTATAGTGTATATATATATATATTTATATATCATATTTGAATTTACTTTAGAATGAACTGTAACGCCATCTTATTTGCTATAGAGTATATTCTTCGGTCTACTTCATTTGCCTTCTCTGTATGTTGGCTTCAATGTTGGAATTCTGACGTGTGATTTAGGCCTCAGTTGTGTTAAACATTTGGCACAGACTGTACAATGTACATACTTACGTCGTTTCGCAACACTTTCTTATCAGCTAGACTTTGGTAATTGAGTTTAAGATGTCCTCTTGTTTTTTTCATTGTAATATATAATAGATTTTCTCATATATATGTTTAATTATAAATGATTATTATTAATTTTTAACATTTATATAGGTTTCGCTTGCATAAATATTTTTTTGTTTTTTTGTAAGGAAAAATCACTAATAATATTATAGAATATATTTTTTGAATAATCCATTACATTTTTTTTCACATACCCTCAAATGACCCTCAACATTAAATATTTTTTGTTGTTTTTAATTTTAAGAAGAATTTTTCACTTTTTTAATTAACATGTTGTTCGATTAAATACTGAAAATGTGTTGCAAGTGCTAGAAGGATAATTAAAATGAGCAATTACAGCTGTTTCATAATTTTAGTAAAGCCAAAGTTATATTTTGGCTGGATAGGGGAAGAAAGAGTATGACTTTTCGGTTTTGTTTTTTTTATTATGAGGAGACTTCTCAATTGGAAATCAGATTCAATTTCAGTGGCACCCTCACACCCGTTTCAGATTCTGGACTCAATGCCAGAATCTTACTCAGCGTGCTTAATGCGCTCTTGAATCGTGAAAGAACTGTTTGGAATTTTTTAAAAGTTACAACT
Organism: Drosophila insularis; assembly: GCA_018903935.1. NCBI lineage: Eukaryota > Metazoa > Arthropoda > Insecta > Diptera > Drosophilidae > Drosophila > Drosophila insularis. The sequence goes on along the minus strand of JAEIFP010000666.1, from coordinate 5,922,760 downwards.
CTGTCTATACTAAATTTATTGAAACAATCGAAACAAGCTCAAATTGCTTTTCCCGGCACTACACCACATTTTTGTTTTTTTTTTTTACATCTAATAATTTTTCTTGAACTTTATACTTTGATTTCCACGTTTCAATCAGACAATCAATCGTTTACTAGATCTGAAGACACAAGAGTGCAGCCATCTGGCAACGCTACTTATGTTTCATATGCCATAACGTTTCTCTTATCGTCATGTTGATAACTGGCCAGGCGTACTGACAGTAGTCAGTCCTGGTCCAGTTTTCAATGCCGTTTTGATTATACTTTCCCTGGTTCTAATTTTCTGCTTTGCTAATCATTTTAACTTTTTTTTTTAATTTAACCACCAATACCTTACTTTATATATATTTGTAATATTTTCTTGTTTATTTTTTTTTCGAAGTACAGCATCGTTTAGCTTCTTTGGTTGGTGTTTGTGCTTTCAGAAAGCTAAACCTCTTCCATGTAAGTCCAGAAAAAATGTTCGTTGTTGTCTCAGGACCTTTAACATTTCCACTACATTAAATTAATTCGATCTTTCTTCAATTGATTTAAATTTGCTTTGTTTTTTGTTGTATTGAGTTCCCTAGAATTTGTTGTTGTTGTGACATTCCATAATGTTTCTTAAAATTTATCACTACTTGTTGTTGTATTTGATCTAAGTTCATTTCGGGTAATGCCGCCGCACTTATTTCATCTCTTGTTTCTTGCTTGTTTCCATCGCTCCATTTTAATAACGGTTCATTCCATTCCATTCCATACTATTTGCGGCTCTTAGCGGGTTGAGTTTCGGCTGCTTAATTTTAAGTACTTTTATTGGAATTACTTATACATAATTAGCTTCTCGTCCTTTGTGTAAATTTGCTACATATTTGTTGTTTTTCGGAGAACTTAAGTTTAATGTGCTTTGCTTTGTCGCTAATTTCTTGATAATTTTTTCTTTTGCTTTTTCTTCATGCATTTTATGTGTTTATTCATTTGTTTATGATGATTTTGTTCTTGTTTTTTTGGTAACCTCAGTGTTTGTTTGTGTAAATGTGTGTTAATTTTTTTGTTTTGTTGTTGTCTTTTAGTATTTTGCTAAAAACTAAATTACTAAATGTTAATGAAAATTATATATTTTGTAGTTTAATAATTGAACTTAGTATTTTATTAAACGTAAACCTGATTTTTACTCGTTTTCCCTTTCAAAAGCAGCTGAACAGCGTCGTTATAATATTCATTTTTTTAAACGGCTACTTTCGGTTTTAGATCGCCGATTTTTTCATCAATATAAGTACATATATAATAATAGTTAATATATAGGTTTCTTTATCGTTTGATTTCCGGAAATCAGCTTCTCAAGTCCATTTTGCAGAGTTTTTTTTTGTGTATTCGGTTTTATATATAACATATAAAGTTTAAGCTGATTTCCATTTTTCCGGTTTCTTTTGGGTTTTTGTTTTGTTTCTAAAATATTTTCACTAAAGTTTTCAACTATTTTTCCATATAAATATGTATGTTTGCTACTTCAATAGTTAGTTGCTTATACTTGTTGTTTTTTTTTTTTTTTTTGGTTTGTTTTGTTTTTGGTTTTAATTGAGTGTGTATGTTTTTGTGTATTCTGTTGTTCTTGTTGTTGTTGGTGTTTGCGTATATAATAATATCTTTTACTAGGTAATCATAAAACTAAATAAATATTATCATCAAGTAAACTACACAGCGTCTGCCTTTAAATAGTTTCATATTACGTTTTGGTATTACTTTTCGTATTTTTATTTTTCCTAACATATAATTACGCATATATGCATGTTGTATATAAAATAAGTTAGTAATTTTAGTAACTGTTAACTAAAGCGATAATTGTAAATTAATTTTCCATATACGAGTATGTTGTATATTCTACACAAATCGTATTGGTATGCAGCTTTTCTTTCATTTAGATATTTCTTTTGGCTTTTGAGTCAAAAACTTATTTTCATTTTTTTTTTTTTGGCAAACTTAAAAATTGTTTGTGTGGTTTATTCGTTTCGATCCACGTGATGTGGATGTATGAGGGAAATCTTAATAAAGTAAAATTTGCTTGCTAGGGTTACCAAAAATTGGATGGTGGGTTACATTGATAGAGGCTTAGTACATTTAGAAAAGGTATTACTCATTTCTGGCTGAATGAATGATATATGATTGACTAGATTTTTGTCATGTGTTTTATGGAAATAATGACGATGATGATAATGATGATGATACTGGAAATGCTGGAAATGTTGTAGATGCCGTAAAAAGAAAATTGTGTTGTTGTTGAAATACAAGTGGATATATCATGCAATTTAAAGACTACGAACAATAGCTAGAAGAAAGAAACGTTGAGAATACATGAACTAGCTGAGCTGAAATAGCGAGGAGCGAGAAATAGAGAGATAGTGCAGGATATATATTGAAAAGACGACACAAAAAGAGTGTACGAGAGTGTAGAAAGTTTCAGAAAGACGATCACGACAACGATGAGAGGTCGATGCTAGCGATAATGAAACGAATTGATAGTAGCGAGTAACGTGTAGCTTATAACGAGTAACGAGTACACATTAGCTGAAGAAATTCTTATCCCAGAGTTAGAGTTTTGTCGTGTTGTTTTCATTGGTTTTTCTCATTTTTTGTTTTGGTATTAAGCAGCATAAATTTTGATTAAATTTTATTAATGTGATTCAATTTGTTTACGGTTTTACTTTTCTGTTTCTCAACTTAAGCTTAGATCGCAACCTGACCACGCCACGCCAATTCATCTGTCTCCACTCCACTCCACTCCGATTCGCGTCCCCCAAAATTGCCATCATTGTCATCACACTCAATGCCAACGTCTTCTATGCATCACCTGCTCGTTTACGATCTGCCAGAACTTGCCATGCAGCCAAACAACAAGAACTACCAATTGCATTAGCAATGGCCATTGCTGCAGTTCGTATTGGGTTCTTCGCTTCAATTGCTGCAGGCTACCAAATTTGAGAAGACCACCGGCTCGGCCTCCTCCTCCGCATCCTCTGCTATTGCCTCTGAGATAGTAATCAGCTGGTGCATAGCTCAGATTATAATTGTAATAGTAGTAATAGTTGTTGTTATAATGCTGCTGTTGTTCTTGTTGCAATTCTACTGGAACTAGTTCTAGGGAATTTATATTATTGTGGTTATAGTTGGAAGTTGATTGGCTGCTACATCGATTGTTGTTGCTGTTGTCGTTAATATTGTTGTGGGAATTGGTAGTATTTAGACAAATCTCATTATGATTTTGGTATTGATCTGTTGTTGTTGTTGTTGCTGCTGTTGTTGTTGTTGTGGTTGTTAAATTGGTTTTTATATTGCTGTTTGGCTGGTTATCATAGCTATTACGGTATTTCTGTGGTTTACGATAATATTACATGATAACACATTTGCCTTTTTCAGCCCACGGATTATTCTTCTTATCCGGCGCATTTATCAATGGATCATTCTTTTCATTCTCCTCAATGAAGGAGCGCATTCTGTAAAAGATACAAAAACCACAAAAAAAAAATATAAAATTAAATGAATTATCAATTTAAAAAATATTGTATATAGATAGGTACATTTGTTTAAAAAAAATCACAACATTTCTTACAAATTTCTTTAATAATTTGAAAAAACTCTCTTTTAAATATAAAACTCATTTATTATAAAACTTGAATCCTTTTATAAATCTTAGCGAGACAAATTTACTCTTTAAGCGAGTCTTTTTGGAGTGTGAAGCTTATATTATATCTAATATTCACCTCTCTACACTGAATCGTTTAATTCCGAATATGACGAGCCACTTATAGACTATCGTAAACCATTGTCCTCAGTTCGCTTATTAGTTAATCCCCCATTTTATAATGTAATAAAACGTTGTAAGCTGTTCGGGACAAGCAACAGAAATCAAGCCATTTTGAAAAATTGCATAGATGTTGCCCATTGTAGTTAAAGCTAAGCAGACATAAAACAACGCCCCACGTTCTTGACTGGAAGTATCCCTCAGAAAGGGTCACAATTCTCAACCATCTCTCGCATTTAGAAGAACAATGTAAAGAAAAAGATAGAAACGTGGGAAATTCGCTGAAGTTGAAGCTTTTATGCTAATCCACACGGCAGATGGACATTAAAAATGTTGAACGCTTTACACGCGCCACAGACAAACTAAACCCGATTCTCTCTACCCACTCTTTATTTTATTTCACCCCATTTCTATCTCTGTTGTCTTCCATTGCCTTTTCTCATTCTATCGCTGTTGTTGTTGTTGCTGTAATACACTTATCCTTCGAGCCATAAAAATGGCTGTCCTGTCGTTTGCATTCGCCCCATTTCCATACTTCATTCGGTCTGCTCTATTCTGACTTGGTTTAGTCCTTTTCGTTACTTTTGCTCAAGACAAAACATTCAGCACGTATATTTTTATATCTTTTTTTGCAAATTTTGCAAGAATTTATACAATATTTGTTTTTTTTTTTTTGTTTTCAGTTCGTTTTTCAGTTGGCGAAGTAGCAGGAGAAACAAAGACACTCCGTCGGATAGACAGACAGACGTACAAGCTTTGCATTTCAATTTGTTTCATTTTGGTTTAGTTCTAACGCTCTAGACTCTCAAGTATATTTATACACTAGAGAATTAGGGTATACTAATTTAGTAGAGTCAGTTTGCTATGCACATAAATGACTGCTTCAAATTTTATATATGTAGATGATAAATTATTTTAATATATTGTCGAACTATTTTGTGGAATATAATATTTCAATGAAATAATTTCTTTGTTTTCCTTTTTCTTTTCGAAACCTTTAAAGAGAAAGGTTTATAAGCAACCTATCAAGAGGCTTCTTTGGTAGGGTAATATTTTCATCTAAGAAAAGAGTCATTTATGATCTGGGAACGAGCTAATGATGGTCCTAATTCAAACAGAAAAAGGATTTTGTAATTTGAAATGAATTCTAAAAATTCCGTGATAGTTGGTTTCTATACATTTTGAAACAGGTAAAACAATTTTACAAAAGGTTTGCATCAGTAATTTTAATAGCCCAAAAGCATTGATTTCTAAATCAGAAGACTTTGAAATGTTTATAGAAGGAAAAAAACAACTTATACTATTTTATAAAAACTTAAAATTTTGTTTGGTAAATAAAATAAGAATCTTTGTAAAAATAGTAACACTTTACTAGGATTTAATTTAATGATTCAGATTTATTTATTGTTACTACGACATTTATTAAAATTTGATCCATATCTGAAGAGTAAGAATTTATTATTTCATTGTTATCAAAATGGAAGAATTCAAAATTATTTAAAACTTTAAATTACATTTTGAGCTTTTTTATATTGCATGTATAAGCAAATTTGTTTGCTTTTGTACTTCAGATGGAAATAATATCGTGTTGGCTGGTGTAATTTATTGAACAAATGTTTATTCACCTTTCTACATTTGCGGGTTGGCCAAATGTTTGTATTGATTGCAATTGCTTTTGCTGTTTCAATTGTCTATTTGCCTTACAGTTTGCCGCAAAATTTGTTCAGAATAAAGTGTGCTGTTTGTTTGCAAATGAAATGAATTTTACAATAAGTATTTTTTGCAATAAGTGTACGAATGTAGAGTGGAAGTTGTTTGCTTATACGTGACCCATAATGTATTGAAAATCTGTTGGGTTGAACCCTTTATAATTGCCAGTTGCTTTCTCAATTATCACACGCAAAAGGTGTGGGCTCCAGTCACGCCTTATCCCACACATGTCTGTACTTTGTTGTTGGGGGGTCACTTCGGGAAAAGGGGCTTGCCATTTATGCATAATTTAACTAACAAGACCTTGTCAACAATGATGTCCTTGTTGCTTTGTGTGCATGAGCCTTTACTCTATTTCCATGCTCATTTTCCGCATCAACAGAGCAAAAGGCAATGTCATGCTGTTGCTGATGGGAGGGCAGAAAATTGTGGAGACTGAGCCGAAAACTGGCTAAAACAATACCTACCTACCCCTCTCGCTCTCTCCCTCTCTTACTTTTTGGGCCATGCTAAATGGGCTTATGACTTTGCGGTTTTTTACCGCAAAAAAGGAAAATAAGTATACTATATACTATATGTTTGTGTGTGTGTGTGTGTCTATAGGTATATATTTTTGTAGTTCGAAAACAAAAGGCCAAGGGTTTTGTATTTTTTTGGTCGTTAGTCAAGGCTAGGTTAAGGAATATTCGAGGTAAACAAAGTTGTTATGATGACGTTTTCTGTCCTCTGACCTTAAGGTGAGAGCCTTATCTTACTTCTTGCTCCGATTCCCATTTTGATGGGAGATTAGTGAACGTTGCTTATCATGTATTTATAATGAGAGACCCATGAAACAAAACAAAACAAAAAAAACGTAAAAATTTTATATAAAACGTCAGAAAAGGTTACAAGCTTTTAAGTATCTTATAACCAAAAAGAGAATAAGAAATAAAAAGCAGAAAAACACAAAAAAAAACAAGGAAGTGTCAGTCACAAGAACAGACAGTAAGAAACAAAGAGAACGAGATAGAGATAGCAAAGAAAGAAGGATGGGCGGATAAATGGGGGTAGAGCAAAAAGTGTTTGGCTTAGGGGGATTTACATTTTGGGTTTTCGTTTATTTCCTCGCTCTCTTCCTTTTCTTATTCCTGCGCTTCAAGTCATTGTATTTAAAATTTATTGCCTACATTTCGGGGCTTGTTTTTACTCTCTTTCGCTTAGTCTGTCTTTAAAAAGGGTTTTCTGTTTGGCTTAGAGCTGTCAATCTGGAATTTATAAGTGAAAAGTTCGGTTAAGAGTTTGAATTATTTAAAACCGATGTGTTCAAGTTGAAACACTTTGATGTAGAATTGTTTCTTAATCTTCAAATGATTACATCATTTTATCAAGTTTTTCAACTTTTGGCAATAGGAGCACAAAACTTTGAATGACAGCAGCTGCAACTTGATTGAAGTAGCCATTAAAATTGGCAAATGGTGAAAGAGATGCCCGCACAGCAACACATTGAAAACTAATTCAAAACCGTTAATTAAATATGTACACACACACACACACACACACACACACGCACACATAATAAGAGCCACTCACCATCAACGAACCGCATACAAGGACCACCCTGTGCTTTTATGTGCTAATTAAAAGCATTTCCGTTAAACAGAGACGGCAAATATGTACATGGCCTTACATACATACATATATTTATATATACAAGGAGAGCAAAAGGGAAAGATGAAATGGAATTGTAAGTCATTTCAACGCCATCATCAAGTGGGCCTGACAACATTTTGCTTTTAGAGTTGGGTAATTTATTTGATAATGTTTTTAGACAAAAGTGGAAGTGTTAGAAGCAAAGTGTTACGCCCCTTTTCCTAATGGCAAACAAATGAAACATGTATAAATCTAGCAGAAATATGCCAAACTTGAAATGAAAAATAAAAGCAAGTCATTTTAACAAGCATGCCACATTCTATTTATATACCAAGATGGCTTACTTACTAAAAAAATTGACGATAAAAACTACTATTAGAAATTCCAGCAAAAAGTTGAAATTTAATTCCATATTGAAATTGTTTTAACTAACGAATTCAAGAGGAGAATTATTTAAAAATTTGTTCTAAACACTCAAAAGGTTTAAACTTAGAATGGGTTTATTATTTAAGGCGTTGTTGAGTCCACTCCAATGGAAATCATAATATCCTTAAATTTCAAAAATATATTAGTTAGGTTTGTAAAATTTTGTTCAAAACGAGGAAAAATCTATATCTATGTAATTTTTGACTTTAAGCTTAATGACTGTTTGGTGAATATTTTGTCTGAGCCTCAGCAAATGCATTCACTGTACTCATTTAATCTGCACAAACCGAGTAGGCAAAAAATTTGCATATACCAGCACATGCAATTTATTTATGCTGAAAGCGAGAAAAAATGGGAGGCAAACAATTTTAATATGCCCTATCTCAAAGAATGTTAGCACTTTATGCAGTATGCTCAAAATACACACACAATTATCCAAATTATATATTTTTTTTAATAAATAGCAAGCTAAAATTTTATAAAATAAGTGAGAAGTTTGAAGTTTTTTTTTGAGAAGTTTGTGTGAATGTTCGAAAATTAATTAATTAATTAATAAATAAAATTTCAATTTGTTTTTTGAGAATCCAAAGAATCTGTGCATTTAATTTTTTTTTTTTTGAACGCTGGTTTTTTAGAATTCATCGATTAAAATGTTATTCAAAGAACCAAGTATTGCTTCTTTTTCGAATATGTTTTAGCTCATTCTCTTCCAAGGATTAGACTCATTTTACTTATTAATTTTTTTTACCATTTACTTAATAGATAAGGTGATTGAATTAATAAAGGGTATTCAGATTATGACACAGCTAACGTTAGTCGACAGCACGGAATTTTTTTTGTTATGCATAATTCCTTGTGGAAAAGCTTCTCAAAGTATGCAATGGCTAGCTAAATAATGCGCATTAAAATGCAATTAGCCGGAAGCACCCATATATAATAGGGGACAAAGCGAACGATAGTTAAGGTATTCACAACGTGGCAAGTGACGAGGAAAAAGAGAGAAAGAGAGAGGAAGACACATATGTGTATGCAAATTATGGCAACTTGTGGCAAGGTCTTTAAGCTTTAAGTGGCCCAGTTGTTTTGTTGGTTGTTTTCTTCTTGTTTGAAGCTAAATTTAGCAAAAGACAGAAGGCCGCGAGAACAGGCAAAGACTGCAGGGGAGATGCGCAGAGATCGAGGGAGATTTGAGTTAGTTTTGTGGCTTATGTTTTGTGTGAAATGAGCTAGAAATTAGTTTATGACGAAGGTCATACATATGAGAAAAGCGGGAAATAATTTTTGGTATTGGATTTTGGGCCTTGGGTTTGTTAGCCCTGAAGCAATTATGTGCAAACAATTTAAATAGGCTCGAAATGAAATTTTAAGCCTTACCCATTTGTGTCACATGAGCGCGACAAAGATAAGCCCCCAATTTCTATGCCTATATATAGAGACATATATACACATATTTATATATAGCAAAGAGAGTAGGGAGAAAGAGACACAATTGACATGCTGTCGCATTTTGTTTACACAAGTTGAATATGAAATTTATGTAGACTGCCACCTCCATCTAATGTCTAATGTTGCCATCGATAAATAATGCCTTCCAGCCAGCTTATGATTGCGTGTGCACAAGTGTGTGTGTGTGTGTGTGGAAATGTGTGTGTTTGTGTGTTTTGTTGTTGTCATAAATCAACATTTACATTGTGTTTATGTTTTTCTATTGAGGTAGCCGACAGACCGGAAAAAGGTAGAACTAGGCACCTTAGCCTGCCGAAAAGGTAAATGATTGAACATACAATCAAACATTCGTGATAATCGGGGGGCGGTGGGTTGAGTTGTGTTTGAATTAGTAAATGGTTGGTGAAGGCATTTAATTATAAATATTTCCGTGTATTTTACCAATTAATCCATGACTCTTGAAAATCATGTATGTTCACATTAGGCCACACGAATAAATTTTGTCATTACTTGATTAAATCTAAACACAATTGGGTCAGCAATTTGTTTCATTTTTATCTATATTGACCACAAATTCATTTTGATCAACTGCACTTAAAAGCAAAAGGTTAGTGCCCTGAAATACCTCGAATTCAATTCAAGAGATCCTTTATGATTTGCCTACAGTCAACCAATAATTATTATAATTGTTCAACTACAAAAAATTAAATATTTCATTTTATTGTCATCTTTTTGCTGGTTTAAAAAATTCAATCTAGTGTTGCGTTGCCTATGAATATTAATTAATTTGGGATTATAGAATAGATTCTTTTTTCGCTAATGATCAAAAGTCAAAGTTTATAAAATTTTTGGCCTTCTTTTTCTAATAAATTTCAAATTTGCTGTTCTCATTTGAAAAATTCATCTACATAACTGCCTTCTTAAAAAAAGGCAAATCACTTTCAACTGTAACCTTCTATCGTATTTATTATTTATGTTCATTTTCTGGTCGCCTGGTTCACTCTTTCTTTCTGTGAGACCAGGCTGTCTCTCTCTATCTGTTTTGCATACTTGAATATCCTTGCAGTCCGGATGCTTGTCACACGTCATTTGATTTGCTACTTTTCCTATATTTTTCTTCTTTCTTCTGTAAAATGAACACTGAATTCTATGGCCAGCCTAACCTGAGGCTCAAACTTTGACAAACACTTGAAAGGACTTGATGTCGTCGACGACTCAAACTGGAATTGGAACTGAGACTGATTCTGAGAGGGAACTGAGAAACTCAGGCTCAAGTGTTTTTTGCACAATTTCTTTTCAATTCAGCAAAAGTGGACCAGAAGAATCTGTGTGTAGTGCAAGCAACCAACCTTTTGCCATGCTAAACATATTTTTTTATTTTTTGTTGTTCTGCTTTTTGTTTTTAGGTTTTCATCGTCATCATCATCATCAACGTGGTAGATGGTGTCGTTTTTTGTATGCATAGAACTTGCGGCTTTTGGCCGCCCTGACCCCATCCCAAGCGCCTCATCGCTCACACACCCCGCACCAACCCAAGGGGCCCCTTTAACGACCAGACTGAGGGGATTTTGTCTTTTAGCCTGATTTGTTATTCATGAAAAAGGCAAAAGCAAAAGAATGCAAAACTAGTGTTTGGTGAGCAAGAAAAGAAGAGATAGAGACGAATAGTGGGTGAGACAAGAAAATGGTTAAGAAAATGCCAAGCACACTTTTGTGGTTAGAATAAAGGGGGATTGGGCCTAGAATAAGGGACTGCATAATAAAGATGTTTGCTCGTCTTTTAAGGGCATTTCGTTTTTTTTTTTTTTTTTGCTTTTTCGGTGGGTTTTGTGGGCCAAATTCTTTCTGGGCCTAACGATTAGCAGACTTTAGTTTTGGGTCAGGAATGTACACTGATTCCCTTACCAATTGAAATGCAAACAAAAATCACTTTGCCACAATACAGACAACTGCAAACAGAGCAGATTTCATTGCACAATTTGGGGATTTTTCACTTCCTTTTTATTCATTTTCATTTTATTTTTGTTGGATTTTTCTTATTGCAAGGTCGCAAATCAGTTTCAGCTCGAGATGATTTGTATTCGATGTGTAAATTGAACTGATTTTCGGATTCTAAAAAGCACTAAAGTGTAAGGTGAAGTAAATTGGTTGAGATTTAAAGCATTGAAAATAAAGTAATAAAGAATTTTATTTCCATTTCTCAAATTGTTAGCAATTTCTTCGACTTAAAAGCTTAATTGAAGCATATTTAAAGATTGAAAAATATAAACTCAGAACTTTTAGTAGAGTTGTCGACTTTGGGATACCCTTTTTGAACTTTCTCAGAGAGTAAAGCTTGTCAAATTAAATCTTCAATTTTAGTTCTCAATGAGTCTCTTTTTAAGACTTAAGGTGAATGAGTCTTAAGTTATGAATTTACTCGTTTCTCTTACAGAATATTTATTTTTCCAACTGAAACCTATTCAAATATACCCTATTTCGGGTTTGTGATTAGAGGGCAAGGAAAATATAAAATGCGAAATTTTCCATTGAAAAAATCAATGCAAAATGCAAACAAGCTTGCCACACGTATCATCATATTGAATAACGACACACGCACTTGGAGTAAAGGCCAAAGTTCTCCAGGGTTTAATCTATATATTTTCCAAATCACCCCTCTCGCTTGCCTTCTACAAACTGCTGTTCCCCTTTGAGCCATGCCCAAGTCATTTGCTGGAAAAAATTGAAAATTTTTTTTTTCTCCTTACGTAGGGAGAAATAAAAAAAATGAATATATAAATGCTTAGCATATGAGTTGGCTGGATGTTTGCTTATTCATTACCGTATGCCAGGCACGCAGGATTCGTGACTCCTGCTCAGCTTAAGCACATAATTCCCACAGCTCCATCACCCTGCTCTTTCTCTCACCTTTCTTCATCTTTTGGGTCTGACTGTCTCTGCAATAATTACAGATCTTCTAAGGTTTTTGGGGCTAATGCAAATGCATATTGAATGGGTGTGGTGGATGGGATGGGGGATAAATAAATGTGAGGCGGAAATTTAATGCCAGAAATTGCAAATTTCCTGCTATCAAAAACTTGTCGAGGATGTCGTAGGATGATGATGATGCCGTTGACTTCTGTATGAGCCATGCATGCAGCCATGTATCCACCTAGATACATATGCACATACCTTTGTATATAGAGGAATGAGGAACACATCGGTTGGAATGGATGGTTTTGATGGTTTGTCAAGTTGTTGCCGTTGTTGTTTGATATTTGCATATTTGATTTGCAGTTCGACTTGAAGTTATGTTGTCCCTAGTTTATCTGTTTGCCTGCTGTGTGACACAATTTTGAACTTAGCAATACAATTGGTACAGTTGTGTTCGATTTTGGTGACTCACCCATAGGAAAGCTCATTAAAATGGCGTAGCCTTGCAAATGGCTTAACCTCAAATTATGGCATTTTCGGACTTCAAAAGCAGCTGGCCAAATGTTAACCATCATTAAAGCATACACGAAATTCCATCATTAAAACATGCCCTTACATATTGTAGGACATCTCTCTCTCTCTCTCTCTTAATGTCTATCTCTGTCACTTCATGCATATTTGATGGTAATTTTGGAAACTTGTGCTTATTAACTGTCAAGCGAATAGTGGATTAAAATTTAATTAAGCTGACATTTCAAATGTAACTAGAGAAAATTAAACAATAACTAGATGAATGATAAGGAAATTTTCAACTAAACTTTATGGTAACTAGAATTACGTCAATAACTTTTAATGAACATTAAATACTTAACGAACAACAGAGACAGTTAATTTAGTTAAGAACTAGTATATGCATAAATGTGTCATCAATTGAAACAAAGTGCAGAACAACCAAATTAATTAATGAGACAAATCACCGCATACTCTGCAATGTTTCCAATTTAAATAGGACATTCAGTTAGACATAAACTTAAGTCAAGTCTTACGTGAGAGATGAAGATGGCTATTAATCTATCTGAAAAAATCAATATCTCGTAGAGCAAGTGCAGGGTTACTGCAGCATTTGCCACTATTGATTTTGGTTTAAAAAAGTTGTCAAAAGAATATTTAAGTTAACCACAAGAAACATTTTTGCACACTCACTCATTGCTATTCATTGAATAAATTTGTTTAACAACTTCAACTGAAGTTCTCAAGTCCTCCCACGGCATTTTATTCTGACGTTTCTTAAAAGTTACAAGTTTAAAATGTTCCACAATGTAAACAAATTTGAATGTCTAAATTTTGTGAATATATTTCTTAACTATTTCTTTTTTCAATTAATTTCTTAATGCTTGGTATGGATTTTCCACAAGTTGGCAATTGTACAACAAAATGCAAACCTCTCAATAAGAAGGGAGGAAAAAAATATCCATTGAAAAGCAATCGAACTCAAGTTGCCTTTTGTTTTTGGCCACACACTTGACTAGTCAGTCAGGCTTTTGCTTGTGTCGCCTGAAAGCCCAAAAAAGTAGGCTAAGCATTTTCTGCCAGCGACTGATTAATTGAAGTGGAAAATTGCAAAGCCAAGCAGCAAGTGGGCGTACGGCCAGTCAGCCAGGCCCTATGATTGATAGTTTAAGTTGGGTTTAATGAGCCCTAGAGGGCACCCAGCACAAACACATATAAAATCACTCACAAGAGTCTTTCGTTTTTTATACCCTACAATGCAGTGGGACAAATTATATTTAAAAGTCTTTCCAAAGTGTGCATCAAATAAAGTATTCTTGGCTAACCAAGTCATTCAGACTTTGTTTCTTTACAAAAGAGAAATTTTGAAATATAAACTAGGCTAAGACAGCTCATAAAGTTTGTTTCAAACAGCTTTAACCAACTTGTTATCTTGTAATACATAGAAGACTTAAAATGTTCTTTATATTAAATATGAAATCTCTCTATATCCGTTTTTTACTTCAAACATTTTTAAAGTTTTACTACTTTAGTACTTCTTCCATTTGGGGGACCCCTTAAATCTCTTTCTCAAACAAATATATTTACCTATACCGCAATCAGTCTATTACTAACAGTGTAATTTTGTCTTTGTCTCAAATTTGCATTGAGAAATTTGCTAATACATATGTACATATATTAAATAATCTGCACTCTCAAAAAGAAGAGTTTTGTATGTGAAGGCAAAGTTTGGCAATTGTATCAGGGACCAAAAAGAGTTTGTCTTCACTAAAAATTCAAGATTTAATAACTCAAAATTTTTGTTTTCAAATTGACTCTCTTTATATATTTATATTTGGCAAACTTTAGATATTTAAAAAAATAAAATAAATTAAAATAAATATTTTAAAAACTAGAAGTTTGTGTGAAAGAATCAACTGGACCAGGAGAAATGCCTAAAAGATAATGGCACCCTTTATCCCTAATCTCCCCTACTTTGATATAGTATATATACTCCACTACTTTTTAGGTACATAGTTAAACATCAATCTTGAAATTAAAAGTTAGCAAACTTTATGGGTATCAGTTTTATAAATGGGAAACCATTTTTGTGTTTATCAACTTTTAAGTATACAAAACGCAAATATTCAAGTAATTAAGTACAAACTTTGGGAAAAAGCAAACCAAGTCCAGTGCTTTGGGTTTTTCACCTTTTTTTTTTGCTAAACTTTAAGTTGGCCTTTTCGGTTTGTCTTAACGAGTCAACGTCACGTTTGGACTTTGTTATTAATATTTACATATTTAATTACATTCGCAACATCAAAAACTTAATTAAAGTTTTCTGGGGAAACATCGTAAAACCAAAATCCAGCGGCAAAAAAAAAAAAAAAACACAGAATCAAGGGGGAAACAGAACCGTAAATATGCTAATATTTATGCATACAATGCGGTTGACAAATTGCTGGAGAGTTGGAGGAACGGAAAACCGAGCAAAAGGCAATTTTGCGGCAAAATTCCGAAATGCAATTTTTTGGGGGGTTATTTGTGACAATTAATTTGTGCAAATTGCAATAGCAGACATACATAACTGTACTTAGTTAGCATGGCAAATGACAAGAGCGTGAGTTTCTCTCTCTCTGTCTCTCTTAGCCCAATTCTGATTCCCTCACACTACTCTTCTCTCACTCGTTCGCTTGTTGGCTATCTTTTCTGCGGTTGGCATGTTTAAACATTGTATTTTTGCTCTAGATCCCAGCGCTTGAAAAGTTTTTGCGTATCCTTTTAGCGTTAACTGTACTTTTTTGTTAGTTATGTTGTTGTTGCTCTTGTTGCTTGTGCTCTAATTCGCCGTTAAGTGGCTTTTGGACATTTGTTGCAAAACTTTTCTACTCTCCTTCGACTTGCTAGCGAGCCCCACCACCATACGCCCCGTTTCCTTATTACCCTTGCTGTTGTCGATACTTTTAGCATTTGCGGTTTTGCCCAGTGTTGGTAAATATCAAGTGAGTGAGTCCTCTGGCAATAAACCAAATGATTGACAAATTAAAGTTGCGTTTAACGTTCTCGTTAATGGCTAGGACGGGGAGTAAGCAAAACTTAAATACGAAGGGAGATTCTTTTCCCACCATATCGGCCTGATTCCTTTACAATGCTTTTCTTTTTATTTTTCTCTTTGTATTATGCCAGCCTTTATCCGCTTTCGTAACGTGCACATTATCTGCAATCGCAATCACAGTTTGATGACCATTTCGTTTTCATAAATAAACCAATAATTTCATTTAAAGCCCCGCACATATAGACAGACCCATTGGATCTCTACCTGCACCTGACCAAGCGTTTCATGCTGGGGGCTATGAATGCCAAATTGCAAATGGCCAAAATGGAATGGTGGATGCTCTCTCTCTCTCTCTCTCTCTCCTCCCATCACTACAATCGTTCATTCATATGTATATGTTGGGTTGGTTGTATGCGAGTGTGTGTGGATGGGTGTGGGCAAGTCGTAAAGGTTTACGAGCCAGGACGAAGACGATGACGACGAGTTTGCTTCATTGTTATGGACAATGATGCAGAAGACAGCGTATCCTGGAGATTTTATGACGCAAAATTTTGATGAGCAAAAGAAAGAAATATAAGAAAAACAGGAGAAAATACGAAACGAAGAAAAAGTTGTTTTAATTACACTCAGACACAGACTCTCACTCACCTAGAATAGACACACACACACAAACACACACATGTTGGCAGCATCTTGTCCGTATAAGTGTCTATAGATACCTACGTGTACAGTCCCAACAAAAGCCTTGGCATGACCATTACGTATGCAAAATTTAATTTCACAAATGAAAATGTGGGCTGAAGTGGGCCAAAACGTTTTTCTTTTCTATATGTCTGACTGTGACTGGCAAAAGTCAGAGCTTTCCACTTAAAATTAAAATCGCCTAGACCCTCACCCCTTTTGCTTCAGCTCCGAATCCTTAGCCCTTACCATATGTGTATGGACTTTTCTTTTAGCTTTTCTTTCGACATTGTTGCCTTGCAGCCCTTCATTTTCACTACAATTTTGTTTTCGTTTATTTTTTTGTTTTATTTGGTGTGGGTGACGAACAGGCCAGACACAATTTAACAAATTAAAAAAAAGAAAGATAAAAAAAAGGCAAATGGCAAAAATGGAAAACGACTTTTCGACAAACGGAGCAGGAAGACTACCAAACCGGAAGGGACACTGAAATGAAACGACCATGACCAAAAACGAGTGAAAGATTTGCCAGGCGTTGAAAATGTCTGAATAAAAATGGGTCAGGAAAAGCAACAAAAACGGCCAATTCTAGAACTCAAATGGCACTGAGGGAATGTTTTTCTCTTTAACAAATCTTTAAAAGGCTTCTTGAGAGCCTTTTTTTTTTAACTACTTACTTGGTTAATAATTAAATTAACATTCTACAAGTTGAGGTTCTCGTAAATTGGTTATACTCACCTGTAATAAAGAAAGGGAAAATAAAATTTATGGTTAATAAATTATTAATAGACATTGCATTTATAAAATCTTTTTCCTAACTGTTTAATTGCTTAAAAAAATTATAGCTAGATAATTATTTGCGTTTTAGCAATTCGTTAATTATTTTTTTGACTTTTACTTTAAGTGTGACAATTTCATTTGATAAAAGAATTTTTTGGGAGTTAACTATTTTCTAAAATAACTCTTTAAACAGAAAAACACCATCTCTGGATAATGTTTTGCGTCTTGATAATGCAAACTCTTGGAAAGAATTATAATAAACAAATATAAAACTACAGAATTTATATAAATTCTTTGTTAGTGAGAAATAATGGCTTGTTCTGGCTTAATTGATTAGAAATAAAAATCAATTATTAAACAAAAATTTTCCATAATTATTGATTTAATAATTATATCTTTCCTGTTTACATGTATGTATACTTATACGTATATATAGTCAAATTTATTTGGTTTTAAAATAAATTATTATTCTCGACCTTCTTCTCTGTAAATGGAAATTATGACTAAACCACCATCATCAGCGCTCATCATAAATTCCAAAGCAGAGAAAAAAAATCCATTAACTAAATTCCCTAGACAATATTTTTCACCGTTTCCTAACACACTGCAAACTTTTTGACCCTTTTTCCGGTTGTTCTTACGTTGCATACACATGTTGTATATACATATAGAGGAGATATAGTCGGACATCGAGGGGACTTAAACATGCTGGTGTATATTTCCCTTTTTTTTTTTTTGGATTTTGTTGTGTCAGTGCATAATTCATTTGATCGGGGACATGGGCACATAACATCTGAGGGCTTTAATACGGTATTAAGTCATTTCATTTATTATTTAAGCCACGAACTGTGGGCTGTCAAAATGCAGCGGAGAAAAAGAACAAACGGAAAAGCTTTATATAGAATGTACTTGTATGCAGTGAAATTCAATTACGCTTCTGATGCTTGATATGTTGAAACGAAGCGGAAAGGGGTCGATTGGTTGCTAAAGAGGGGTTGATGCTGCGGGGTACATGGTGGGCAGTGGGGGCGAGGTAACGAAACGTAACCGTTGTTTGCACATAAACTGTTTGTAGTTATGTCAATAATGTGCGCCAATACCGATGCTCGCATACACACGGCAAATGGCAAACAGCGAGCAGCAGTCGACATTTTGCTGCCATGTGTCAATGCAAAAAAAATAAAACCAAACAAAACAAAAAAAAAATTCATAAACAAGAACAACAAAACTGGAAAAGAAAGATGAAATTTTTCAATAAAAAACATGTCATTTGTATGGTCGCCGACTCCAGGATACCCTCTACAAGGCAGCTCAAAATATCCTGCTCCTAATTTTGGTTTCGCATTTTTTAAAATTCTTTTAAAATCTTTAGCAGTATGTAGGGGAAATATTGGAAGAAGTATTAAAGACTGCCCATCAAAGGTTTTAGACTTAAAATAATCATTAAAATAATTATTCAAATATTCAAAATTTTTTACCTTGTTTCATCTCGAATATTCTTAAAAAGTCTTCAAGTCAAGAGGACTTTGTAGTATAATTTATTTACTGATATGCAAGATATTCCGAATGAAACAAACTCAGATCAATGAATTTTAAACATACTTTCGTATATACCCGTTTCTGAATTCAAATAGAGTATGTCAAAAAGAATTGAAACACTGAAGCATCGCAATTTTCCAGGGCAATTTATATATGCTCGTTTCTCCCTCTCTATCTCTTCTTCACGCACTCCAACTTCCCTATAGCTCTCTTTCCCTATCTTTCATATGTATGTATGTGTTCATAATTTCTGTTTTTATTAACAACAATGCCAAGCGGTAGCAAGTGAGCATCGGGAGAAAAAATGGCTGGCACCAGCAAAAAAAAAATTGTATAACCAACAGAGAAAAAGAGAGAACGCAATAATATTGTACAAATAATGCCATAAATATTTGAAAAATATGGCGTAAGCATTGTGTTTGGCAAACCCAACGAGAGTGGTTCGAAAAATACGTCGAATACTAAATGCTGCCCTAATCCACAAAGGCAAAATGTGTGGCATAAAAACGTTTAATAGAAGCCCTGAATAGGAATTTGTATTGGAATCTCACAAGATACCAAATGGACACCTTATCACATCTTGAAACTGAGAGAAATCTACGGTATTATGAAATTTTGTTATTAACTTAATTAATTATTATAGTTTTTTCTAATGGTTCTTTTATTAAAGAAGCATACTTTCACTGTCAATGGCTTTATTTTTGAGTGCCTAAGCTGTTCATAACTTTTTAATTAACGATGAGTCCTTCTTTACTCGCTTGTTCTCATCTCTCTGAGTTCTTATCCACCATCCATATCCATCAACTAATTAACTGTCAATTTTAATGCACATTTCGCCAATAAGCACTTTACAATTGGCTTGCTAATTGCCACTTTATTATAATAAAAACAAAACATACTGGAAAAAAAATGAAAGAATTTATGACTTTAATGAAATAAAACAAAAACAGCATCAGTATTTATTTTAAAAACCCCAAAAGAGTAAGAAGTAAGAGACTAAAAATGAGAAGAGAGAGAAAGAGAGAAAAAAACTTTTAATGAACAGCGACTATTTGTCCCCCTAATGCTTTTCTTTACAACTTGATAATGTTTGCAACTTAATAGTTATTTTTCTCTCAGTGTCTTTTCTTCTTGTCTATTTCCTGCCATACTGTCCCTTCCCCCTAGTCAATTGTTCAATCATTCACCTAATCAACGTTGAGCTAATGGAGAAGGCGCTTCGCGTAGGGGGGGCGGATGAGTGGTTAACTGTAATTGCACTGGGGCCGATGGGCGTGGCATATTGGCGTGCAGCATGAGATTTCAGCTAGAATACTGCTTAATTGGCTTTTGCTGGTGCACACGAATCTGTAGCATAGCTCTGGGCGCTAATTGAATGTTTCTGGTTTGCTCATTGCTCTATGTCCCAGATGATGGTGGTTTGTGGAAAAGGAGGTCCAAATGGAAGGGGGCGATGGAATTCCTTAAGTGTTTTTCTGTGGCATGCAATGGCATGTTATTTATCAAAAGTTAACTTTGCTTTTTCTGCCCGAAACTGAAAACACCGTTTTGAGGTTAATTTTGATAAAAGCACCGCCTCAAAGTATGCCACAACTAATTGAATGTGAATTTGGTCTGCCCTCCAAGAATGCCACAATAAGCTTAACTCAATTTAATACACTTTACGTGCGACAAGATATTTACATCTAATTCAATTTGTTAGTATGATACCAAAGAAGCATTATCAGCCATTTTCTAAAATTTCAATTTACATTTCGTTTCATGCAGTCTGAATTGGACAGTATTTGAATGAAATCAACGAAGAGGAAATAGCTCATAATAGAAATAAATCAACAGTTATTTAAGTGATCAGAATATGAATTATGTTAAAAACAACTTTAGTTAATTCATTGGAAATGCACTAACAGATTGAAGGTTAAAGAAGAAGATGAAGGTATTTCGGTATATTCCACATTTTATTTATTGCTAATAATCACTTATGGTCTTTAACATTTAACTGAGCTTTACGAATTTGTTTTGGAATATTTTGGTTACTCCTTTTCGGCTACATTAATATTATGAATTCTTAAAAAAAGTGTTTTCGAATAATCATTTATTAAATACAATAAATATGAGTTAAGTGAAGATATTTTAAGTGAAATGAATTCCCAAATATTTCGTAAGCCCTAAGACTGTTTTCGCCTTGATGCCTGTCAACATTTGCCATAGCAAGTAAATTACATACATACAACCACAGGTATAAAAGTATGACAAACACCTGCTGATTGCTTTATGTACTAACTTCCACTCACTCCATATCCATCAGCATCGCCACCTTCTTCGGTTTGCTTCTACCCATCCTTCATCTTATTTTTCCTGCTTCCCATTTACCCAATCACCATTTGCCGCTGTCTTGCGAAGCTATTTATGAGCTCTTTTTCGCTTTTTATTTTGCATACGCCAAGACTCTTGGACTCTTTCATTTTGTTGTTGCTATTGTTGGTGTGTTGTGTTGTGTTGTGTTGTGTTGTGGTTGTTGCTTTTGTTGCTGTTGACACTTTTAATGCTGATTAATGGCTGGCCGAGCTGTTCTGCCAAGTAAGTATGCCATAAAGTATGCAATGCCATGCCACATATAAATGAATTGTAATGTGGCAATTCAAGAGATGGCAACAAAATGTATTCTATATACATATAGAAGTACATAGTTTGCTTATCAGCTGTTTGTGTGCCTGTCTGTCTCATGTTTGTGTCTGTATGGGTGTGTGCGTCTGTATGTGAGTGGACACATTAATCTTTTGGTATATGTGAGCAACTATGAATTATGAGACTAAAGTCTAAACGTAGGCTTGCGGATCTTTTTTATGAATACACCTACAAAAACAAAAAAACAAGCATAATAAATGATAACGAAGAAGAGTTCACTTCAGAGAGAGGCATTAGGTCTTAACAAGCAATATAAAGCATACTTTTCGGCAGGAGAAAATGTCTGTACACACTAATTAGACAAAGACATACAAAATGAATGAATTTCCAAGATTGCTTAATATATTTATAAAGTGGTTATAAAATTTATACAATCTGTTTTTTTTTTTTTTGGAAATATTTTCCTCCATAAACAATTTTTAATTGGAATTAGAATCTCTTAACAATTCTTTTGACTTTTTAAACAATGTAGTCCTATATTCATGGATTTTTGGTTCTTCTTTAAGGTAAAATTATACAACATTTTAGACGCTTTCTTCTTTCTGCATAGTCTTTAAAAATGTTTGGAAAATACCGGTATGTCCGCTCATTTTCATTTTTATTCCTTTTACTTTTGAGTATTTTTTGTGATTAAAGTAACAAAAATTACCTACATTAGACACGAAAATCAAAAGCCTTTAAAAGTCTCAAATCCGTTTTTCAATGATTAGAGAAGAAGTGAAGCTATAAGGTCTATAAAAAGCACATCAAATGATATTCAAATACTAAACTTATATAGTAGATAGAAAAGATAGTGCATAATATTTTGGACTCCTTAAAACCCTTATTAACTTCTTAGAACATTTCTTTTATTGGAGCTTAGTGCATAGAATATTATCTACAGTTGCTGACACCATTGGCGTTGCCTTTAAAATTTAAAGCTCTTGACAAATTCAAGTGAATATTTTTAGAGAATTCAACAATAGGCATATTCTTTTCACAGGGTATGTGAAAGTCAGTGACTCGGCATGACGTCTTCCGTTTCGGTTATACAATGCAGAGTCAGCGATTTACAAAATGTTTTGCATTTAAATTAAATTGAATAAACCGCTAATCCAATTCACTGGCCACACCCTCATCCACAGACTTCTTCTCTATCCACCCACTTAGAGCTCTGGCAATAAGCCCGAGACAGGAGCATTACACACAAAGGCCAAACCGAAAGCCAAGGGTATAACAGAAACAAGAACAATCACCATTTTCCTGTGCTGTTTCCCCATTGTTTGGCCGAGCCATGGCAATTAATTTGCATACGAATCAATTTTAAAGATATTCACTGAAAACGCATTTTCAACATTTTTTGCTAGCCAAAAATTATTTAAAATGCCAATCAGCTGTGTGTGTTTAATGCTCCATGACAACAAAAGGATTGAGAGCAATTCCTTTTTAGCCATTTCGACTGCACTCAATAAACTCACACACACACCCACACCATCAGAGAAAAGAGAGAAAAAGAAACAGAGAGAGAGAGAAAATGGCTAGATGGTAGATAGAGAGAATGTCAGCCTGAAAGTTAATCAAACTTGATTGTTCTCCATTGTTGTTGAGCATTTTGGCGAGCATTTCTTCTCGATTTCATTCAAGGAAAGCTTCTTGGGCAAGTGGCCAAAATGAAACAGAATTGAAAGAAAACTGAGAAGCCATCTTTATCGCAGAGATAAGTGCACACAAAAAGTGAAAAAATGTCAACTCCCATCAGGTTCTTAAGATTAGCGAAAAAATAAGTGAAATTTAAAATATTCATTAAATTAAATCATTCCATTTTATTTGCCAAGCAAGCCTAAATCTATTCAAATTGTATTTATTCTAAAATACAATTAAATTAATGGTGATTGCCACGGGGAGGCATTAATTTAAAAATAAGTTTCAAATTGTAAATCGATAATACACATAAATTTTGAGAGTCTAGCTCAATTAAATGAAAAACAAAACGCATTTGTCCTTGGCATTTATACATTTTAGAATCTTATATAAATGGCTTAAGAAAACTTAGATTAGAATTTTTAAACATTGCAGGATCAATAAACTGATACGAAATATATATATGACTATTTAAAGATGTCATTAGAGGTCATTATATAGAGGCCCAAAAAGTTTCAATTAGTCATTGAAAAACATCAGAACAATTTATGTTTGAAGTTTATTTCGTTCAGGTGCCAATTCGAGACATATGATTAATAATTTAAATAAAAATTTTGAAGACAATAATCAAACAATTAAATTTATTAGACTAGATAGGATTACATAAACACAAATTTATATAATTAAATTTTTTGTTATATTAATAAGAATTATTAAAACATTTTACAATAAAAAAGATAGATTCTTAAACATGTATGTCTTTTTATTTTTGTCCATTTCAAAAGATGCATATATTGCATTCTCAAACAACATATTGTTACATTTTTTATGTGGCTTATAATTCAAGCTAAATCACCTGTTGGGATTTTTATTTTGCTTTAAAAAATATTTTGATTAGAATTTGTTGATTTTCCTTTTGAATATTTTAGCTTAAATAAAAAATAAAAGTCTCATCAATATCATAATATTATATTTTGAGTATGCAAAGATACTTGAAAAACAAAATATTATTCGAGAAATGCGAAATAAATCTGCCTCGGACTCAATCAAGGGGACAATTGATGCTTGTACATACACACACAAATTGCAAGTCTCTTTTGTGTAGAGAAAATATCTCATCAAAATGTATGCACTTTATAACCAGACATAAAATATGAAACACCATAAAGATGTACAAAAAAAAATATATATATGTACATATATACAGGCCAGGACAGGACAAGGCAGCAAAACAGCCACAAAAGTAACATAATTTTCTGCCTGAAATGGCGAGGACGAAGCCAAGGTGAGAAGATGGGAGGAATATGTATGTACATACACAATACATACATAAATTCACAGTAAAATTAAAATGCACAACAAAAAAAAACAGATTTATTTGCAGGAACTCAAGGAGTTGAAATTTATTTGATGTTGGTTAGGTAAAGTAAAAGTTTCCGTGTGGTCGACCACCTGGGCTCCCAAGAGAAAGTTTTGCGCCTTCAGGTAGGCAACATTTTGTGGTCGAAATCTGAAGGGTTCGCATCGGCCATGGCATACATACATGTCAGGATATGTGGTGTGGACACACAAATAAAGACGAAATTCAGGGAAAAGGAGAAATGAGACACACATACATAAAGGTTGTCAATCAATCAAGGATAACAGGAAAAAGTGGGAAGCGTGCGTTGGTTGAGTTTCGGTTTCGGTTACGGTTACGGTTTTCGATCCTCCATTCCAACGTTTCGCTCGGTTGCAACAAATCGTCGTAATGTGCGGTGTTTGCTGCACTTAACGAGTACACACTACCCATCAGATGGACACTCGACCACCCACACTACCCCATGCACAATCACACGTCACCGCCAGTTCATCCGTTTCACCCATGCATCTGGCCAGTACAATTTGGCCATCAATCATTGGCTCGGCAGCATTCCGTTTGTGCCTCTCAAAATTTAATTGACTTCGATTTTGTAAAGTTTATCTATCTGTGTCTAATTTGCTTGCCTTTTGTACTACTCCTGGCTGATTGAGTGGCAAATGTTTCAGTTTTGTTCAAATTGAATCGATGAAATTAAACTACTAACAAATGGCATTTGTCATGCATTCATTTTGTAGTTTTATATCGCTATTGATATGTTTATCTATCTCTGTTTGTAAGTGTTTATTAGTCATGATTTTCATTACAAATTTTGCAAAACTTCTGTTAGCTTTAAATTGGCATTTGTGACCAAAATTTGTGTTAACTATTCAGTTTTTGCATGAAACATTTATTGCATACAGTGAAAAAACTTACTCATGTATAATTAATGTTTATGTTTTATTCAATTTATTCATAAATCTTTTGAACTACGACAAATTCTTTCTTTTTTTTTTCTCACAAAAATCCAATCAAAGAAGCCAATAAATTCATGATTGATGGGTAAATTGCTTTTCGGCCAATAAAAGTGTCAAAAAGTCAAACTGGAACATTAAAATTGTTAAACAAAATTGTTGTATATATTATTTTTCATAGCCATTATAGTAAATTAAAAGAAAAGTCTATTCATTTGTGACAAAATTAGAATGCAAAGCTTAAAATTTAGCTTTAAAATTTTTTGTTTTGAAATATGAAACTCTTAATGTACTTGACATACATGAATTATTTTACTAACAGACAATTTTTTGCTGTTTTTTAATAATTTATCTTTGGGGAGGGACTAGACTCAACTTCTACATACATTGGTAAAGTCTTCTTAAAAAGGATAACCCATGCTCATTTCGAACATCATAGGAAATCGTTCATCTTAGCAAGAATTTTGTTAACTTGCACAGCAGTTTTATATATTTCTCTTCAACAACATTTTGTCAACAAACAAAACAACCTTCATAATAATTTGGGTAGGAAAAAAAAAACCCAGATTTAAGGCACTTGGCTTTATCATTGCAAAGAAGACTTAAAAGAGTTTTGTCTTGAGATCTTTCTTATCAAAGAAATTTAAAAATTATTAAAATTTTTTTGTGCAACAGTTTCTAAAAACATTTGTTCATTAGGAACTTGTTAACTTAATTTTCTGAAAACTGTTTTGCCAATTTTTCATCTCCCATTTAATAAGCCACTTACTACGCCTCTGACTGTATCTTACGTTGGCATCTTTATCATGAGCATTATATGTAATTATGATAAACACATTTGCCTTTTAGTAATTAACACCTGCAACTTTTAAGCCCAGCCCAGCCCAGGCTCTGATTCAGTTTGTGCCTCCGTTTGCCCTAAACCTAAACCAAGAGACCTGAGTGAGTTAAGAGAGAGAGCGAGCGAAAGATGGGTGAGAGAGATGAAAGAGAATGAGAGAATGCGTTTGGGGGCGATGTCTCGTCGGCGTGTTGCTAATTAGTAAACAGAATCCCAACTGCACATTGGCACAATCTGTGTGGGCGGTGTGAGGTGGTGAGAAGAGGAGAGGGGAGGGGTCAGAATCTGGGGTGTTAAATAATTTATGAAATCTGCCGCCGGCTCATACACATTTGAGCCATGTTGAGCTTCGAGGTGAGCCACCAAGTTGCCAGATCCAGAACAAGAAGTGCCCTGTTTCATTTGTGTGCCAATTAATTATTCATAATTAGCTGCTGACTAAATGTTTAACTAAATCGCTGGACGCGCTTTTTTCCTCTGGGCTTCTTTCGTCTTTGCTGTATTTATTTAAAAAAAAAAATAGCTTTAGAAAACTAATGACAACGACACTGAAACTTTGGAGAGAGAACGACCAAGACCATGAAGGCTACGTGGCATGACAATGTTAAACGAGTCACTGGATAAGATGACTAGAGCCATCATAACCACATCCAGGGTCTGGTCATGGCAAAGCATTTTGTTTGAATTTTCGCTTGAAACTAAATTAAAACGTTGGTCATTACCAGAGTCAAGCATTAATTGTGATTTATGTGGGCGATGAGCAGACTACAATATTATAAATATAAATGGGTAGAATTATATAAACACAATCATGGTCAGGACTCCGAGTCAGGTCTGGTGATTTCTTAGCATTTTTAAGATAAACATTTCCATTATAAAATTTTGCATTCAATTGGCCTTTTCGATGCAAGAATACCATATATTGGTACTAACTGGGGCCCATTTAAGGGCCAAGATGGTAGACCGACATAAAACTGTGGTAAATCGATTTTTACTCTTAATAAATGCTCGTATGGCCACATACATTGCTCAACTGCAACATTAGTAAAATACATTTTTTTTTGCATAAATAAAGCATTTTCTTAATGGTTTTCAAGATGCTTTGATACAAAAGTGGCATTTGTTTTATGTTTTTTACGATAAAATAAAGCTTCACTCAAACTGTTAGGACGTTATCGAGATAGAACTCCGATTTATGTAGTTTTACGACCATAAACAAAGGATTGCTTGCTCGTTGCTTTTAAAATAAATTGAATTCGCTTATTATCGACACATGTTAAGGAATGTTTTACCAGCTCAAGGACTAGAACAGATAAACATAAGAGCGTCAGATACACTCCCGGACAGATGATTAGTACCCCTTCTGTCACATTTAGGTTATCCTTCGATCAAAGAAGAGTTTCATTATTAATTGTTGCCTAATTAGGCTTAAATTGAATTCAATTTCCTTGACTAGTAAAACGTTTAAAAACAAATTTGATTCGAAAAATGTAGCTTTTTCTGCAGTCAGTCGAATATCTCTATTGAAAAAGTGAAATTCTTACTGTTACAAAGAAAAAGCTGCAATAACTATATTTTAATCTTTTACCATAGTTTAACGAAATGCAATTAAAGGTAAAAACAAAATTCCTTCTCCTTAGGGAATAGCTAATGATTCCATAAGTTTAACAATTTTATTTTTAACCATTCCCAATAATTTTTTATAAATACAATAATGTATGGAAACCTTAGTCAAGTCAATTGAAAACTATTTTGTATATCAAAAAAAAAAGTACAGTGCCGAAAACTTTGCACCAAGTACAGACTTTATTTTAAGTCACATAGAATAATTGAAAATAGAACTAGACAAAAGCCTGTTAAAGTATATTTAACCAGAATATCAATTAAATAATTGGTCAGATAAATTTCACAAGATATCCAGTTATTTTTATCTCACTTTTGACAATCATTACGATTGTAAATTTAACATTTGCTAGGAATTGTGTTTTAAGTAATTCGAATATAATTACATTTTCAATTTGCCCTTTTTTCACTCCAACGACCATGGCCTTTCGGTGAGTTAAGCTATTTTTGGAATTGACAACATTAAAATTAATTGCCATTCAAGAAACTCTCATTCTGGCAAAATCAATTTGCCGCCGGCAGCAATTTATTTTGTGAAAGTTCTTTACACCTTTTTAGGAAATTTGTTGAAAGGATAAACCTCAAACAAATTGCTTGAGAGTAATTTTCATCGGTAAGATGTGGAATTTGTTCACTGTTTTCTTTTCTATAAACTGTTTCTTTATTTTGGAACGGAACCAAGTCTAGTCGATGTCTACACACAGACACACACACACACACTGCGAGTCACTCCTTAAAAGGATGGGCAACAACCACCAAGAGCAGCAACTTCATATTTATGCAAATATTTTCCAAACAAACAAAGGTAAGGCATAAACTGGGGTTGAGTCAGCTTACAGAGGTTTCGCATAGAGGGTGGTAGGAGCTGGATGGATGAAAGAGTATGACAACAGAAAGGGGTGTGTGTGTGTGTGTTGGCTTTAAGAGTCTGCTGGGCCATTTTGCACACGTGTATGAATATTTTACTTAGGCACTGTCAACTTAAATTCATACTTGCACTTGAGACAGTCAAGTCAGATAGTCAAAATTAGAACGGGGTCACAGGTCACAGCACACGTTTTTCTTTTTTGCATTTCTTTTCAACATTTTTTTTTCCATATTCATTAAGCACTTTTTTTAATTTATTAAACTTTTGGTTGTGTTTATTTTTTTTATTTTTAATTTTTAGTTTTAGTTTTTTCTTTTTAAAGAAATATTTTGTACTCACTCTGCAATGCTTTTAGATAACGGCCAGCGCTCCATGGAGGCCTGATATTTCATATTCTCGATTTGCTTTTTTAATGCGTCTCTATCCATGTTTTGAAGAGCACTGGGATCCATTGCCGCTAAAATTTATCCACATGCCACCCCTGCAAAGTCAAAGCCAAAGAAATCAGTTAACAGAGATACAGAGACTGTGAGAGAGAAAGTATACGAGAGAGAGAGTTTTGCTATAAAAACTGTAATGCTGCAAAAGTAGCTCTCGCTCTCTCACTCTCCTTCTAGTTGTGTGCTAATTTTACAAACACACAGAGATGGAGCAAGTTAGAGGTGCAAAACAGGGTGTCCAAAGAGTGAGAGAGATTGAGTGTGAGAGTGAGAAAGGTGGAGAGTCTGTAAAGTTACCCCGTTCTAACAGTTTCCCGGTCAGTTTTTTGATTCTGCGCTTTACTGCCAAAACAAATCAATACTAAGAGAATTTGTGAGAGAGAGAGTGAGAGAAAGTCAGCGAGAAAGTTGAGTTCACAGAGCCGCCATAAAACTCTGCCTACTGTTAACTGTTTTGTTTACAACTGTCTGGCCAACAAGAACGGCAAGAGGCTATAGAATATACCCCAAAATAGGCTAGGCAAATCGGCCTCTCAATATAAAAAAGGGCGCGCCCCAAAAACTTAAAAATGCAAATCAAAAGCAAAATAACATAACAAAGAAAATACTATAGAAAAAACAGCTGAGTTAGACTAAATTCTCTTTGAATCTCTTTCGCTCTCTATCTCTCTTTTGCGCTTTTAATGCTCTCTCTTTCTCTCTCTCTGTTTCTTGAAGCCGGCTTATGGACAGCAAATTTATTAAACCTTATTCTACTTTTATTTTGTTTATTTAGTCACAAACGTTCTTTTTGTTTCGCTGTTTGGCCATCCTTCCTCTTGGCGTTTTGCTTTCTCTTCCATTTTTTTGTGCGTGCTTTGAAGCAATTAGTTAGTTTTTTCGGCTCCCGATCTTTGTGTGCGCTTACTTCTTAGCCAAGTTAACGAAATGTTTAACTAAGCGTATTTATTGCTTGTTTCTGTCTTTGTAGATAAATTAAAGGGCATTACAAGGCAATGTTTTGTTATGGCGAGACGAGGGTTGAACAAACAAAAAGGAGGCGTGAACGTTTACAAGATATATTGGGTAATATAAAACGCTTCCAAGTTAAGATAGTTAATTGGCTCATAATCTAATAAGCAGCCAGGCGGTAGAAACTGAGAGTACGAACCTTTTTGTTAAGGAAAAGTAATCGACAATAAGAAAAACA
The DNA here is from genome assembly GCA_018903935.1 of Drosophila insularis. Lineage (NCBI taxonomy): Eukaryota > Metazoa > Arthropoda > Insecta > Diptera > Drosophilidae > Drosophila > Drosophila insularis. The sequence goes on along the minus strand of JAEIFP010000666.1, from coordinate 5,892,694 downwards.
GGGTCATTTCGAAAAATTAATTATAGCCCAAGTAGTCCATAGAAATAAAAAAAAACTTACTTTTCTAGGAATTTTTCAAGTGCCTAGGGAAGCGGAAATCACTTTTTTTAAACCATTAAAAAATGTTTTTTTTTTATTGGTCCACTGATTTATGAAAACAGCAAGCGAAAATATTCGAAATTAAATATTCGTATCAATAATATTTTGATTCAACTTTTCACAGGATCGGATTCCATTGAAAATAAATTTTTTTAGAATAAAGTTAACAAGTCTTACATTTTATCTACTAGCTGATTTTTTATCGAAACTTGGTTTGCCATCATCTTTTTTCGGGGAGAAAAATATTGAATTCGAAATTTGTTTTCTTTTATAAGCGTTATTAAATGCATTGAAAAGTCCATAAAATCTGAAAGTTCATGGTTATCTGAATTTTCCTAAATTTTAAGCACTTGATCAAATAAAGTTTTATTTAGTAATTATAAAAAACTTTCTGCTAGTCGCTAAAAGAGACAAGGTTCTATTTTAACTTGAAACAGCTAACAGAGCTCTGTTAGGAACAGAATCCTCACTGTTAAGTGTAGCCCAGACACAAACCATGTGGCAATGCACAGCGTTGACTTATCGCATGCTAGAAATGTAAATAACAGAGTAAAAGACAATCAAAAACTAAAAGGGAATGAATACATATGGAGAACTAAACAACCACAAGAGGTTTAGTTGACAAGGATAAAAACCGCAAATGATTTCCTCCGCCCCCGTACACAAAAAAAAAATAAAAATGAAAATGGGCAGCAGCCAGCAGTATGCCAATGATCAGAACGAAACATGACAAGCAAACGATGAGAATGAATAAGATTGTGGATAGGCATGGGGCAAGAATGAGTATTCAGCACAGCTGTCGCTTTTGTAGGTGTAAACATATACAAAATACAAAAAGGACGAAGCGAACTTGTCGTCCTGCGACCCACCCACCTCCTGTCCGCTTTGATACATCATTTTTTGTCGCTTCGCTGGTCAAGTCTGACAAAGGTCCCACAGCCTTTCGCCGCCCACAAACAAACTCACACACAGCTGTCAGGATGTTAAAGGATTTTTCAGGCTTTAACCGACAGTTGCTACTTTTTGGTCAGCTTAAAGCTTGTGCGACACTTTTTGTTGGCCCAAATGTGCTAATGGCAACATTTTGTTGTATAAAAATACAACAAAAAATACGTGTGGGTTTCCCCTTTAAGCATGTTGAGCATGTGTCCTGTGTTATCCTTGCTAGCTGTGTGGACAGGCCAGCCATGAGTTGACCAGCTCAGTCACCAGGAGAAGCTTAAAGTTGGTTTAATTAAAACTTTCTTTATATGCGGACCTTTTGAAATTGTAATATTCTGTGCTCCAACTCTTTCACCCGTTTCTGCTCTGGCCAATAAAGCAAATATGTGTTATGGCTAACTAACCATGTTGAAAACTTGCTCTGATGAAATAAATGTTAAATATTCGAGTGTAAATTAAATGATGAAATAATTGTAAAACATTTTAGTGTAAATTAACTAAACAAAGTTATGAATTATTGTGTTATGATTTCAGAGTGAATAAAGTGTCCCAAATATATAAAGTAATCCAATAATACATGTTAGGAATTAATTCGATACACAAAGAAATGCTTTATGCATTTGTTTAGGTACAAAAACATTTCGAAAGTTGGTTGGCATTTTCTTCCCGTCTTTTGTTATCAAGGGTGGAAAAAATATATATAAGCTAGCTAAAAATATTTTAGCTTAGAAATGTTTTTCCATTCAAGGTATTTGCCATTTTGTCCATATATTTATTTTACTGTCCCTTTAAGACTTAAAAGAGCTGGTAATACTTTTTAGATGAAAAAAATACGTAACCTTCTCGATGGGCAAACATAAAGGTAGATTTAAAATTATAAGCTATGCTTTTAATACCTTTCTTACTTAGTTCTAACTGCAAACTAGTCTTAAAGTTAAAGTAAAACCAAGTATTAAGCAAAGGCTGGTTTTAAAAAAAGAATGGTATAATTCTTGATGTTCTGACAACCTGCTTTTCTCAGTTCTTTCCAAAATCTACACATTCGATAAAGAAAATTATTCAAAAATTTAAGTCCTATCTAAAACAACTTGTTTCTATTTGTGAACGATATTTTTGGGTCGTATTCTTTGGGTTCTTTTTTGTATGGCTATTTAATCTATTTTATAAACAAGATAATCTTATTTCTCTGTCATTCAAATTTCCAATTTAATTTTATTTTTAACCCTATTTCCGTCAAATATCTACATAAAAATCAATTGGAAACGGACCGACTCCGAACTCAGACTTAATTTTCATTCCCATTTTTCTCCACTTTCCCCGCTTGTTTGCATTATCTTTAAACTTGTTTCTATAATTAAATCTATCTTAATATAATTTAATCTGATTTTTCAAGAAGGCTTTGTTAGTGGGCATTAAAAATTAACTACTTAATACCCTGTGTTGAACAGAACATTTAAGAGTGCCCTGGAATTTGCATATCAATTTACAAACGGATCTTTAAAATCCTCGAATTATTAAACCATTTAAAAATTCAGCTAAATACTGTGGTTTTGAATGATGAACAAACTTTAAAAAGTAAAACATTTTAAAGAATTTGCCATATAGAAATTCAGTTACTTTTCCCAAAAGCAATTTGAACTAAAATTTCTTAAATTAAATGCAATAATCAATAATTTAATATTTCTGTCTTATATTGGCCTGTGGTAAAGGATACCTTTTTATCTTGTCTCAGACCAATTTATCAATTGCTGTTTGCCAAGAGCCTTTTAACGTGCATTTCATCCCCTTAAGAGTGAGAATCTTTCCTACATGCTTCCCCACTTAACATCGACTAATCCCTGTCATCATCGTCCGCAGATGTTCAAATGGGGGCCCAGGCCACACTGGCTTCAACTTGAAACTGCATAGCCAAACAAGAAAAGCGTTTCCATTTAACCTCCGTGGGTAAGAATCTGCAACGTAGAACTAAACTAATTGCTTGAAGCAATTGCCGGGTTGTCTAGTTAGAGAAAAAAAAAATAAAGCCATCGACATTGACTGCAGGAGCCGAAGCAGCAGGATTTGCCATCGCTGGTGCTGCTGTTACTGAAACCCAATATGAAAGCGTTGCACCATTAAGCACACCATGCAACAGAAACCCAACTGCCTGAAAAAGTGGCAGGAATTTATCTCTCTAAGCGGACAGCATGAGGAAGATCTGAAGAAGTATATAGAAGAAGGTGGGGGGAAGAAGGAGAACAACATGCAACGGACATAAATCGTTAGCAAAATGTTTTTGGCGGTTACAAGCAGAAGCCACAAACCGAAGAATGGCGGCATGTTGCCCATTCCCATTCCCATTCTTCACCCCGCTTCTCAAGTGTATCGTGTGTGTGCGTGTGTGTGTGTGTGTGTGTCAACAGGCATACAAGTTTTTCGGCACCCTTCCCCAACCCACTAAACCAAAAGTAAGCTCACTCATAAAGCTCAGGCTCTTTCTGCTGCAGACAAGGACAACTAGCAAAAGTCAAGTGATTTGGCTTTTTTTCTTCTGTCAGCTTCACACTCAAAACAACAAAAGCAACAACAACAACAACAATGGCCACCAACGAAAAATCACAACAGCAAAGTTACAAATTGTCAACCAAGTCAATCTTTTAGCGTTATATATATATATATATATATAGGTACATATATATATATTTTTTTACGGATACATATCTACTTATTTCTGCCTTAATACACATCCAAGCATTTGAAATTTGATGGTCTAACAATTTTTCAGCAATTTACTTTGATGTTCTTTTTTTTCTCTCAGTCGAATTTTGATTAAGTTGTTACCATAATTGGCATTGGCCAAAATGGTTCTCAAATGTTGTTAGCTTAATTGACATAAAAAAAATTACGCTTTCAACATATTTTTAAAATTCTACAGAATTGAAGCAAATTCTAAATATTTGTTACATATTATTTTTTTAAGAAAAAAAAACAAAGTTAACAGATTCGGAAATTAAGTTTGGATTTATCTGGAAATTATTATTAAATCAAATTAATTACAACTTTAATATTAATTAAACCTACATTTATTAATGAATAAAACTGTGGCAGCTTTTTGAAAAGTTGTGATAAACAACATTTTTAACATTAGTTAACTTTAATTTAAAAATTAATTTTTGTTTGCTATATTTCCTTAACCCTCTTAGTTCACTGGAACTAAGAACTGTTAGAACTGTCTAAGTTTTATAATATATAAATCCATTTAACGTTTTATGCATGTATTTACATTTATGTAAAAAAAATAAGTATTTATATCACAAACTAGAAAAGCTTGAAAGACTGACCAAAAGTGTTCGGAAATATTGGGTTTATTTTAGTTGGGTTTGCCAAGTTTTAAGCCCAATGCATCCGTCTATAATATATATAAACCTTACAAAGTAATAATAATCATAAATTAGCCATAAAACAGGATTAGGAAATGCTAAAAGATTTTTAAATACAAAATTTATTTATTGTTTTTTAAATTTAAAAGTTTAAAAAAAAATTATTTTAATTTAAAAAAATCTGCAAAATTTTTTAATACGCCAAACTTTACGAAACTGTAACTTTGTCAAATTTTAACAGATTTTTTAAAGCTATTCACGTTTAAATCCTTTTTATTGAAATTTGATTTATTCTCTTTTCAAGCAGACAAAAAATGACAATGAACAGAAATGATTCTAATAAACCTTTATTTTATTCGAAAATTTTAAGTTTTTGATAAATTCATGTCTTTATTTTCAAGTTAGCATAATATCTTTCAATATGCATTAAAATCTCAAGAACTAAATATTTTTTAAATTATTTTTCAAGCCATTTTAAAGTATATTGAATTTCAATTAACTGATTTATAACAAAACTGATTTATATTAAATAGGTGACAAATTGTTAAAAATACAGTATAACAAAAAAGGCAGATATACGAAAAAATTATGTTAAAAAAATTATATTTGCGAATTTTTATTCACGTTCATACTTTTTAAAGGTCATATTTACACGATAACCTTGAAATCGTATATTTAGGCTTGTATTTAATATATACAAATTATAAATCTAGGACATTTACCTTTGAGAGAGTGTTACTGCCTAATTGAAAAAAAAAAACCCAAACATTTAAAATAAATCTTCTCTTTTCTAGTATTAAATTCCTTTAAAAAAGAAATACATTTCAGAATTTATTATAAAAGTAACATGATCATAACATTCAAAAACTGAATGGCACTCCGATCTAAAAAAAATATTTGGAAATTGTTTATGGTCTAATTCGCATAATGTCAAATCACAGATTAGATTGAGTGTTGACTTTTTTCCACTTTCAATCATTTTCTCTCTGTTGCTCTTTCAACCTCAACTTGCCCTTGTCACTAAAACTGCACAATTCTCTATTTCCAAATCTTTTCTTTCTTTTTCTTATTCTTTGCTCACTGAACCAGTTAACAGTTATCTCGTTTTTTTCCTTTCATTTTTTTGGCCTTTCCCTCACGCTGTGCTAACTATTCATCATTGTCTTCGACATCGGTTCGATTCAGTTCAATCTACCTCAACCTAGACATTATGCAATTTATACCCTTAAGGGAGGAGGTACAGAGCAAATAGATCTCTCTGGTCGGGCAAATAGAGGGAAGATAAAACTGAAAAGTGGAGCCTGAAATGTCACACGAAACGATTTTAATTGCATTTTTGTAGTCTCGTTTTACACTTGGCATCGAACACAGTGAGCAAACGAGCCAAACAAACAAACAAGCAAACAAACAAATAAAACGAAACGAGCGATAAATAAATAAAAAGGACAAAAAAGAACTGAAATGATTTCATTGCAGCATCGTAAATTTTATAGCCATTGGCTATTGAAGAAAATATCAGGGAAGAACTTCTGCACCTTCAAATTATTATCAAATTGTCATTTAGTCTATCGAGATACACACACACACACATAAAGAGAGACATCTGTTTTCAACATAAATCACGTATACGCCGTGTATTGTGCGTGCCACAGTAAAATGCGGTTATTCCGACCATTTCCATGACCTCCTAGTCCAGCTCCAATGAAATATTTCAGACTTTGCTTATTAGATGGGTAAATAGCTTCAAGTTCTGTGGCTAACTAAGTGCATAAACAAATCGACTAATTTTAGCTTTTGAGGGAAATATTGCTTTAAAACTTTTATGTAAATGAGTTTTTAGTTTCAATACTTCTAGTTTAGCCTTTCCTTAAGAACTTTCATGATTTTTTGTACAAGAAAAAGCATCGTCTACAAGAAATGTTAAATCCTTAGCCTCATGAAACAGTTCTATCTCATGTAGGGGTTTTCAATTCCTTTTCTTCTGATCTCCTTGTTGCATTTCTTAAGAAATATAATATTTGTCTCCACTCTGATATAATAATAATTGCGCTAGTTTTTGGGATTTTGGTAAAATAAATTTGTAAGTTTCACCAAGAGTTGAAAGTTTTTAGTTTGAATGATTTTGCGCACAACTACGCTGCCAATTGAGTTAGCTAGATTCAGTTAACAAAATTATTTTGATATAATTATCAAAATTGAAATTGTTTCTGTTTCCTTTTTGGCTGCGTGATGCAGTTTAAAGTATAGCAATCAAGTTTCTTCATAAACTGTTTCAAAAAGTTATTTAGCCACAAATAAGTGAAGCCTAAGTTATCATACCAAACATCATCAGGTGAAAGCAAATAAAACAAAGAGTTTGAATTGAAATTTGAAAAGTATAAATCAAATTTTTAATGAAGTGCTTAGCAAAACTTAGTATCTTTTTTTAAATGTTTAACAAAATTTTTATGTTGCTTTGACATCGTAATACGGAAACTACTTTTTCATAGCATTTACAATTGACAAGTGTCATCGTCAGCCACAGAGACAAAAATACTACTTCCTTCTTCTCTCAGTATCTTCTCTTTAAAAGTTACACCATCGATGAAAAAATATTGTGTCGCAAGGTATATACATTCGTTAAAATCTTATTGAAAATCACGGTAAACTTCTCTAAAATTCTTCACTTTTTAACTACGAAAATTTGCTTCAACTGTTTCTGTGCCTTGCCTAAGCAAATAAAAAGGCACCAGGGAGACATCGAATAGATAATGGTAGCCTTATTCCTATGACTCTTAAAAAACAAAGACAAAATTAAATGTAATGCCAGGACACAAAACCCCATTAAATTTGCATTAAAATATTCAATTCAAACTTAAGAGACCAGAAGCAGTAGAAGAAATGGAGCACTGCACTGAAAGGAGTGGGACCAAGTCATTTGCACATTTCACAGAAGCAAGTTTTTGCTACTGTGCAGCGACAGGGGGAGAGAAATGAAGAGAAAGAGGAGACTTGTGTGTCTGTGTGTGAGCTTCATCAAAGGGAAACCAGCAGACAACGACAACTTTTATGAGATGACACATGGCTGCTCAGCTCGCTGGTTTCCCACTCTTCTCTCGTGATCCTCCTCTCCAGCGGCTGTCTATAGCGCCGCTTCTTTTATGCTTTAATTATTTGCAGAATGCAAAAGTTAAGCCCCACACTTCGCACACACACCAAGCAGAGACAAACATTGGGCAAGGTATTAAGTTGTAAATATGTACGAGTAAAAACAGCAGCTGAGCTTCAGTTGCATCTGCAGCTTCCACTTCCATGTCTTCGCCATCATCTTCATTTCCATCGTCATCGTCTTTCTGCAGCTATGTGCGTGTGTCAAAAATGAATTACATTGCAGTATTTTCCTCTGCTTGCCTGGCTGCATGCATGTGTGTCTGCATATTTAAGTGCGCCACAAAGTATGCACCAAAGTACAACAAACAGCTGCCTTTCAGACATAGGCGTGCGGCAAGAAGGGTAAAAACATTTCGAGTTCAGTAAGAATACTCAAGTTAAAAATTTACTTGGAATTGCAAATATTATAATTAAATTAACTTTTTCTTTATTTAGTTTTAATGCTATATTAATTAGTTTAGTAAGTTAGAGAATGTCGCTGTTTTTGGAAAGCATTTGCGTAGCCATTATTCAGATGTACTTTTGTTTAGTGAATTTGTCAATTTGTTTCTTACTTCATTTGATTCATTAAAATGTAAAACTGACGTAAACTTGTCTCTAAAAAAAAGGGCTTTAAACAATTTCGAATCGAAAAATGACAATAAATATGTGGTAAAATTTATTGAACGAATGCCGTGTGGAAATAGTGTATGAATAGTAAAGGTAAAGTACTCTTAAAATGATATTTGTTTAAGTAGGTATAATACCCAAAACTTTTAGATATTTATAACATTTATAATGTTGACTATTTAAATTAACAAAAGTTATCTCAAAATTAGAGTAAAATTCCAAAGGTAAAAATTGCTTTCATTTTGCTGTGCTGATAGTAAGTATTTTTGGTAAATTTAGTAAAAATTCACTAACAAGTGAGTTTCACTAAAGTTTTTTAACACAAATAAATTCACTAAGAATTAACCAACTTTTCCTTAATATTTCTAATGAATATTAATCTTAAATTTCTTATAACCAGTCTGAGTATTTCATATACTTTCATATATTTTATATATTAAAAATTTAAACGTTACAAATTAGTTCAAATTTCCGACTGAATTGTGTATTATTTTTTATGTATTTTTATTGAAATTAAATCTAATGATAAACACCCCTACTTTCATGAGACTACGCCCAAGTCACAAGTACAGCATTGGCTCCTTGTACAGTTTGCTTTTCAGATTTAGTTGTGTTTTTCTTACCAGCACACATACAGACACACACAGACACACACATATAATGTCTATCTCGCTCATTGCCATTTAGTTAGTGGTCTGTTGGTCGCTTCTTGAAGTGCTTAGACTAAAATCCTATATACTTTACTTAAAGCTTTTACCATAAATTTTACCATATCACCCACACACACACACACCCACACCCACTCCCACATACAAACATATAAACACACTTTTTGTAAATTTTTCATTAAGTGTCGGATATTGTTTTCTATCCTGTATGCGTGTGAGTTTCCATTAGAGTAAAAGTTCTGTAAGCAAATGTTATTTTAATTAAATTAGCAATCTTTTGCAAAAGTGCATCTAGATACTTATTTTTAAGCTTAATCTTTAGTTGATTAAATGAGAGCAATTTCGTTTAGGATTATTTACTATCCTTCTTACTTACTGTTCTCCTGGTGTAACAATATGAGTAATAATACTCGGAGAATAAATCTCTCAAAGGTTTACTAAGTAATTAAAATGTTCATCAACTGATTGAAAAGTAAGTTCGTTTTAAAGAATGCCAAATAAACAAAGTTAATGGACATGATTTAAAATTTTTGGTTTGGTTAGTCTATTGTTATTGTTTTTGTAACCTGTAAAAATTATGCAATTAGTTGTCAAAATGATTTAAAATACAATTGAATATTGACTTGATCATTATTGGATTAAACCCTTTAGAATTTAAAAGAAAAAACGGTATTGTGGTCATAAAAAATTGGAAGTGGTCGTTTAGAACAGGTTAGGGAGGCACCTAGCAAATTTTCAAATTTTGGGCATATATATATAATCTAGGGGACTAGGGATTTTTTGATCTCTTGAAAACTTTTTTTTTTGTAAACAATTTAGACGAAAATTATCTTTTTTATCACATGGTTATTTCTCCAAAAAAAAGGTATTTCAAAATTCCGCAAGTGATCCAGTACTATATGCATAATATACATTGGAAGAATATTTTTTGGTTTTTCTTCCAACTTTAATTTTGAGTTCGTCCGTTTTGGACCTTCTGAAAAGCTTACTTAAAAACTTAGTCCTAAAAAAATTGTTCTTTTACATTGAAAAATACTTTATTAGGAAAAAAACGAAGAAAATTCGATTTTCTTTTTTTTGACGTGCATGGTGGCCTTACCACTTAATCTATTGATAGATACTATAGGTCAAAAAAATATACATAGTTTTAAATGCCATGGATAATCTAAAGGAAAATAGATCAAGTAATAACTGAATTTCTCTTAAATTCAGTTGATCACTAATCACTAATCATTGAGCCCCACTAACATTAATTGCCGTTTTTCCGCTTTCGTTTACTATAAATTATAGAAACCTTTCCGGTTAAATGGCCAAAAAAGACAATATTAAACAAAAACAGAATAATAAATCGCTTCGGCTATAGCCTTCTCTAATTAAAACGATAAATTTCGTTGGGCTTAAATCCATTTGCCATTTGTGTTTTTCCCCGTTTTTTTCCTCTCTTTTGTTGTATTTGGCCTTCTATTCTCATTTATTCAACTGCATTTTTAATTGCCATTTGTGCAACATATTAAAACGATCCGAATGTACGACCGAAAGCAACTGCAAAATGGAGGTGAAAAAATAAAATTCCTAAAAACCATAATTTAGCATCAACAACGCCTTCTTCACCCAAAATAAGGACGAAAGAAAAAAAATGTGAAGTTGGTGAGGAAAAAAGGCAAATACATAATCAGTGGGCGTGGCGAAAAAAAAACGACAGCAATTGCGCCAAATAAAAGAGAAATGATTGTTAAAATGGAATGAAAAAGAGAAAATCCGCCAACTAGTTGCAAAATTATACGACACACATATACAGAGAGATCCATGCAGATACATGAATGTGAACGAAAGGTTGTGGGTGGCCTAGCCCCTGCTGCTGGTCCAGGTGGGCATGGTTGCCACATACATTCATATTATGTATAGAATGTTCCTATGTGTGTATGTATGCATGTTGCCTATGTCTGCCTCGACAGTCTAAAGATAATTTCCTTGCCTTTTCTACAACATTGCAACGAGCAGTTTTCCCAATGTATTTTTCGAAAAGTTTCCGGTACGCTCGGCAGCTAAATTTATTGAACCATGAAATGTTTGTGTACGTGTCTGGGGCCAGAATAAATTCCGTCTAAAGAAGGCGCCACCGGGCGGCGGTGGTGCTGCTCGAATGAAGTTGGTTTCGCCAACCTGAACTGTGGGTGAAGGGATATTACTTGTTATTTGTTGCTGTCTCTCTCTCTCTCTCTCTCTGCCTCTCATATGTACCCTAGAAATGTGGACTAAAATACTTTTGGGTATGCCTAAAAGTCCTTAAAACCTTGATCCCATTGGCATATGGGAAAACTTTCAACATTATGTGTTAATGCAATTTTAAGTATGTAAAATACTCTTGTGGAATCTCTAAAAGTGTATATATTTTGGAAACAAAATCATTCTATGTTTTCTATATTTGTCTCAAGACTGATATTGATCAATTTTTTTTTTTTTGTCAGACTCAAGGCGTTCTTGGCAGTTTTCCCAACAAAACAAAAAAAAAATAAAAAACAATGTTATTTTAAAAAATGAATTTGTTCCTTATTATATTGGGAAAAATTTTGAGAAGTATTTTTCGAATAAAACCCAATGTAAGCAATGTTTAAATTAATCTTCTTCAAAATCAAAGAAAATAACAAATAAATGACACAACATGTCGTATGAGCAATTTTGTAATTTAGATTTGTTACCTAATAGCTAACTAATAGTTCAAGGATAAGTCCATTTAGTGTTACAAAGCTTTAAAAATTGACCTCGGTAATATTTTGTATTATTGTTTACATTAAAAAGGCCTTTAGATGGGTTATTTTGAGAAAAATAAATTTTTGGAAAAAAATTGGTTTCCAAACTAACAAAAATAAATTAATTTAAAACATTCCATTTTGATTTATTTTATATTTATTTATTTTTTAACTCTTGCCTCTTTCTGTTTTCTAGCTACTAAAATCAATTGGAATAGCTAGCAAAAATATATAATTTTTATAATAATAGAACTAAAATAATATATGGATTAAGTGATTTAAGTTATTACTTATGTTACACCAACCATTTCTTAATAGCTATATATTTACAGTTGTTACTTTGACAAGGAAAAAGCACATTAAATAACAATTCTGTATTTCCTTTTGGACCCATTTTAGATTTCATTAGGTAAAACTATATTGGCCTATCAACTAGTTCAATTAGGCAGAGTAGAATCAAGACTTAGCTTAAGGTCCTTAAGGTGTCATTAAAAAGTCATATAAAATGAAGTAAGTAAGTCGTCTCGCCGACTTGGATATACCATACACCAGTAAAACAAATATTTTAAATTTATAATAACCAATGCATTTTCGTATTTTTAAAAAAATCTGTTTGCATGCTTTTTAGAAGCATATCTTAGTATTTCGCTCACTCAAGCATTCGAGCACCCTAGCGCCCCCACCAGCCAACGGCCACTTCCGGCCATATGGAAAAACGTTTATATGCATAACTTGACTATTTTTATTCCGATTTTGATCAAATTTGGTATTTTGCTTGATATTAGTATCAAATTTAAGTGTGCTAAATTTGATTGCACAAGGTAGAAAATTACGGGAGATAATCGAGTTTTTTCAAATTACGGGGGCGGAGGGGGGCGTGGCAAAATCTTTACACATCAAAACCGTGCGCAATTACTAAGCAAATATTTATACCAACTATGGTATCTCTAGCTAAAATAGTTTTTGAGGAAATCGGTTTTATTTAATTTGCGGGGGCGGTAGGGGGCGTGGCAAAATTTTTACAAATACAAAATGTGCGCGTTTACTAAGCAAATATACATACCAAATTTTGTGTCTCTACTTGCTATGGTGTTTAAGAAAATCGGTTTTATATCATTTGCGGGGGCGGTAGGGGGCGTGGCAAAATTTTTACAAATACAAAATGTGCGCGTTTACTAAGCAAATATACATACCAAATTTTGTGTCTCTACTTGCTATGGTGTTTAAGAAAATCGGTTTTATATCATTTGCGGGGGCGGTAGGGGGCGTGGCAAACATTTGAAACAAACTCGATAAGCGTACATATGACACGAGTCTACATACCAAATTTGGTGGCTCTAGCTCTTATAGTCTCCGAGATCTAGGCGTTCATACAGACGGACGGACGGACGGACGGACGGACGGACGGACGGACGGACGGACGGACAGACGGACGGACGGACGGACGGACGGACAGACGGACATGGCTAGATCGTCTCGGCTGTTGATGCTGATCAAGAATATATATACTTTATGGGGTCGGAAAAGCTTCCTTCTGCCTGTTACATACATTTTAGCGACTTTAATATACCATTTCACCCTATGGGTGTATGGTATAAAAATTCAAATACAAAATTATCATAAATATTTCATTAGTTTTATATCTTCTTAAATTTTACTTGGAAATAATGTGCAGTTTATAAAATCTGACTAAAACTGAGATTACAAAAAGAAAAATAAAGAATTGAAAAAAACATATGTTTAATCTAATTGGAAATTCTCCATTAGGTTTTCTTTAAAACTATTTTTCCCAAAAAATTCTGTAACATTTTAAAAAATTTCATCCATTGATCCACCTACTAGTTAATATTACCATAATGGAAAGCTCTTGCAAGGTACTTCAATTTAATGCCTTTGAGAGGAATTTAACAAGGACAAGCTATCAAAACTGGGTATTACATATTCGACTTCAATTCGCACTTAAGTTTCTTTCAATAAGTTTTCACTTGTTGGTTCTAGCTGTTGGATTCAGCTTATTTGCTCAATTTTCTCCACCTAGATTCTGTTCCCCCTCTTTGGTGTGTGTAAACTTTGCATTACATTTGCCATAGCCACCTTCCTTCCTCCATCTGGATAGTGAGCATCAGCTTTGTTTTCAGCTTTGAAAAATATTTAGTTGAACTTTTTATTTAACGCATCAATGGCCACTTGGCCCTATAGTCAGTACCCATTCTGTCAGTTGGACCGACTGTCGATTGGAAAAGCCAAAAGGGGTTGCCCCCTCTTTTATTTGTTATTGTTATAGTTGTTGTTGCTGCTGTTGCCTGTTACTGTTACTGCCACATGGCTCATAATTTTTCATTGCTATCTGAGTTGCTTTTTATGATGGTTTTCTTTTACCCCACTTTTCTCTCACCCCAGCCTTTTCTTTTCCCTACTTTTTTTTTGTTATATTTTTTACTTCTAGCTTCTTTTACTTCTGTTGCTTCTGTTCACCATGAAAAATTGATGCCGGTTTCGATTTGATTGGATTTGAAATGCTATCGAAGTATATTAAATTGCTTTGCCAATACAGAAATAGAGACAGAGAGAGAGGAAGAGGGAGATAGAGAAGGGACAAGAGTAAAGAGAAGAGGGCAGACCGATGCATTCATGGGTTAATAGCTATCCGTTGACGTTGAAAATTCACAGATTTTTCGTACATTCCTAGATGACAAAGGGCGAAGGGTTAAGCAATTGCACTTAAATTTACATTCCCACTTAAAGCCATTGAGGAAAATTGTTGCATACTTTTAGGTGATTAATATCCTAGCTCAAGACAATTGATTGAATTTGTTGCTTCTGCTGAGTAATAAATTGAGGTGCAAAAAGGAATGGTGTGTCTGTGTGTGTCTATGAACATGCAAATTGTGTTTATGCAGGGAATTCCAATATCGATGAGAAATTGATGATGTGTTGTGGGCGTATCCGTGTATGTGTATGTGTGGCTGTATCTGTGTGTGGAAATGTGTATTTGGAATATTTTGTGACAAGGTGTCACAAGTTCAAGAAGGTGAAACAAATTGATTTTGATAAACGGGGTAAAATCCACTGAAGTGTAAAGTAAATGATATAAATTGTAATAGAAATATGTAAGTATGTTTATACACTTGAAATAAAATCAAAAACTAAATATCCCCTAATGGAAATGAAATTGTAAACTAAATATAATCTTTATGAGGAATTTGGAATATATTATTTTAAATATTTTAGTTCTAAACACTTTCTCGCTAAGTATTTATTTCTATAATTGTTTTCTTCTTTTTTGATAGTAATAAATTCATTTTTTCTTTTATATAGAGACATTCTTTGCCAAAGTCGTCCACATGATCCATCTTTTAGGTCTCCTTGGTTGGTATTATTGATTGCTTAAGAAAACTACTACAATAAAAATTAACTCAGTATAAGACTGAAATTAATATTCCTATGTATTAACTGGAGAAATATAGTTTGTTGAAACAAAAATTCAACGGATTTTTAGTTAATAATATTTTTAATACCTTATCAACATTTTTTAAAAAATGTTTTATCTATATTTTCACATATACCCTGACCCGACTCTATTAGAAAAATGAGTTTAGCTTTTTCTGTGGATAGGAGCTTTAATGTTTACCATTATTGATAGGATAAAAAATCTATAGATATCTTTTAACAGATTCTTTTTTTATTTTGCAATTTAATTCCCTAAAGACATTTGCTTGGATCCTTTTGAATGATTTAAGTGATTTGAATGTTCTTATAGTACTTTCAATTAAACTAACTTTTGCTTTACATATTTGAGTATGTGTGTTTTTGGTTATTTTGTGATGGTCTGAAAATTCATCACATATTTGTATTAATTTGTTTAGTTTTAATTTTAGTTTCTGCTCCGTGACGAAAATTATGAAATTTTAGAGTTCTGTCCATCTTTACAATCAAATAAAAACTGTCTTGATATAGTATTTTAAATGGCTTATCCAAATAAGTTGAGCACCCGAAATAATTGATATAGTGGAAACTTTCTTAGAACAAAAGGCAAATCATATAGAATGTACTCGTTAGTTTCTTTCAGTGTGGAACAACACTTAACATATTTTGATTTAAGTCAATTGACGAATGGGAATTTTAAATCAATTTGCACAGCAACATCAATGTTCAACGCTTTGCCTTAACAACAACAACTACTGGCAACAAGAGCTATTTGGAAAATCTCAACTAACTTTTTAGCAACTATTTGAATGCCATTTATTCCCGACTAACCCCGACTAATTGAATTAAATGGCTTTTTTTTTTTGCGCCCGCGCCGTTTTTATAATTGAGTTTTAGACTTGTTCACCTATTGATCGCTCATTCAATTATTTGCCATGGCATTCAGCCGTAAATTGGGAGCTTTCTCTCACTTTGGCCCTCACCATTTCCTCTCTGTTGGTCTTAGCCAAAAAATGCCAAACAAAGGCGCCAGTCAAACCCCTGAAAAAAAAAAATTCGGAAAAATAGAAGCAACCATTTGGATGATGCAACTCGGCATTTCTATGGATGCCTCGACTACGTTTTCGTGGCATAGCTTGGCACCGCTTTGCCACCTTCATTCCCCTCTTCCTGCAATCAACCACCCACCGCTTCTGTCCACTTTGCAGTGCGTTGCGCTTTTGGTCTGCTCCAATTTTTCAATGCGGGGGGGTGCAAGGAAGTGCAGAGGAGAAGCCGAAGCTTGGCCAAGGGCCGAAAAGTGCCGTAAACTAAATTCAATTAGAATTTTCTCTTGTGTGTGTGGGTGTGTGCATGGATGTTTTTTTTCTCCGGTTCATTTTTCTTCTGTTGGCTCGTCCATTTGCTGTCACAATGGATTTGCATAGTCCAATGGTCGTGAAATTGCTTCCAAACATTTTCCAACATGTGTAAAAGAGAAAAATTGATTTGATTAAATGTTGCCGCAAGTGAATGACTGACTTTCCGGATCATGGAGGAGCCGAGGCAGCAGTCCAAAACTGTCCAAATTGGGCGTGGCTATCTGATGACTGCTTATGCAATGATTTCCATTTCAAGAGGACACAATTTTGGCTCGACAATCAAACTGATGATAATGAGCAGAGGTCGAGCCATTTGTTAAGCAATTTGCCCCCAAATAGAAACCAAAAGATAGAAGAATAGCAGCAATTTGACGTGGCAATTGTATGAAAATCAGAATTATATAGAAGAACCAAATCAAATCGAGTCTGCAAATAAAAACTTGATTTCGTCCTTCTAAGTACTTAGATTATTGATGCAAATTAACACAAATTAATATTGGAAAAATATTAAATGCAAATGCTGTTGGGATGTCATTTTCAGTCATAAAGGCAGAGTTAGTTTTAGGTGAAAGTTGTTTTCTAATAAAAAATCTTTTAAAGAGTCTTTGACAAAAAAAAAATCAACAACAACGCTCAAGTAAAAACTAAAACAAAATAGGAAATTAATCTCTTGCTCAGAGTAAGAACGAACATTTTTACGTTTTTTTTATTCGAGACTAATTAAAAAAACGCTTTAGCTCTGGTTTTAACTATAACTTAGTTAGGAACCCATTAACTAACTTCTTAAACTTCTTCTTAGGACACGATTAACTAGTATTCGACATTGGATTATTATAACTAAAGTCAAATTTTTTTCAAATAGGTTTTATTTGCTGTCATTAACTTGTTGAACATTTTAATTTAATTTAATGTATCAAAACCACATTTTAAATAGGGATTGGACTATTCATCTTTATAATTCTGACTAAGAGTATTACTTGAGTCAAATACTAAAAGATAAAAGAAGGGTAAGAAAAATCCCTAAAACTAATCAGATCACCTATGTAGGTACTGAAAAAAGCAAACTTTTATTTTGCAGCTTAAAATAATCAGCTTGAAATTTTTGTTAACACAAAAATAATTTTAAGAATTGCAGTTGCAATATTCTTCATTTATTTTGAATAAAACGTTCATGACTATTTTTTAAACGCCTTAGATGACTGATTGATAGAGTGTAAGCAACGTTTTTTTTTTTTTAAATACATATTTAAGGCGTCCTAAAAATTTTAAAATAAACAAAAACATCCATTTGTTGTTATATTTCTTACAGGCAATAAGAAGTAACCTACATAAGTTTGCCTTAAAAGTGAAATAATTTACTGGACCAAGTCTAAGCCTTGGTTTGGTATTATTTCGAAACTACTTTTAGGCTTAAAAAAACTGGCCTTATGTTTCCAGTACTCGAGAGCGTCATTAAATTAATGCAAGAACATGGTTTAAATATTAGTAAGTACAATTTGACTACTGCCTATTAAAAAATATTAATAATCACAATAATTTAAGCGGCTAAAATTGAGGCACAACTCTAAAAACCTGTGTATTAATTTTTTGTCACCTAACAATGACTAAAACTTATTTTAAATACTAATTTAATGATATTACTTTTTGAACTTTAATATTCTGGTACTTTCATTTTGGTACCTACCATTAAATTTCTCATAACTTTCTATTTGGTACATGTAACCCAGTTCGAATGGTCATCCGCCTATTAAATAATTCATTATTATATATCTAATAGTTGGCTTGCAAAACAAAAAGTTACCATAAAATTGCTTTTAAGACTTGGTACTAAAATTTAATTTATCAAACTTCTGCTACGTTGCACACAAAATACACACATTTACACCCACACACAGATACAGGGGCGTAGATATTTACACAAATAGAAAAGGACATTTAGCGGGAAAGCGACACCGCACGGAAACCGGAAGGAGAGAGCAAATTTCGTGCCTGCACTTCCGCTTAGAGGCACATTTGTGGATTGCGGAATAGTTGGGTATTCTGTGGGTGGCCCAAAAGATATCTATGCACGAAAAATGTATATATATGTACATATATATAGTATTGCAGGGACATGTTTTGTCTGTTATTTATAATGCGACAGGCCAACTAAAGTATTCAAGTTTATTAGGCAGCGAAATTTACGATGTGCCGTGCATCACAATTTTACAATTGAGCAAGGGCAGCGCTTTCATTCCGACAGCAAATGTAATTTATTAAATGAAAATGTGTGTGTGTGTGTGTGTGTGTGTGTGTGTGTGTGTGTGTGTGGAAAAGTTCATGCTTTTACTGAATAGATAAAAATCATTTTGAAAATTTCACATGAGATTTTGAAAATAGATAAGAATTAGGTAACTAATTAGTTTGTAATTTAAAATAATGTCTGATTAATTATACCCATATGGTAGCTTATAAATTGAAAATGAAGATATTGAATAAATTAAAATTAAACTAAAATATGGTCTATTGGAAAATCTTATTAGTAGTTACTTGTTGTTGAATGAAACGTGCGAAATTAATCTCCAAATATTACTAAAAGATGAAAATCCTCTTCATTATCCTTGTTATGGCTTTGAGTTTAAAGATTTGACTTATGTATAAATGGGCGAGAAGAAATATGGCATAATGTTAAATAAAACTAATACCACCAACTATAAATAAGAATGACTTAAAAAATATTATGAGAAATTTTTAAGATATTGAAGTCAGTAAATAGAGTAATAAATTGTGATATTTTCAAACTGTTTTCCTTGCTGAAAATGACAAACAAATAAACTACAAAAATAATCAAAGCACTACAAGAAAGCACTTGTAACTCAAGCTAAAGAATAAACTTAAAATTAATAACTATCAACATAATTAATCTGCTATCATAAATCAATACAAAATTTCATTCTTGTCAAATTTTTCATTTTATTGGCATGAACAGGATTATCCCATTTAGCCAATACGACTTGCAGGCTATATTATCTGCACTTTAATAAAATCTTGTCAGAAGAAAAGAAAAATGGGAAAAAAAGGAAAACTCATACATAATTTAATGGAATATTTTGCAAAGCCAGCAGATGGCCAATGGGCAGACTACCTTCTGGAAAATGCAGTGCTAAGTTGAAATCTCGTTTCTCCTGCTTATCGTCGCTCTGTCAGTGCAATGGAGAAAATGTGCAATTTTTTCTATATATATATATTTCCTTAGCATCAACAAATTATAATTGTAGAGGCTTCAGTCGGTTGAGTTTGGGAGGGCAAGAAAAGGGAGGTGCAATTTTAGCGTGCGTTGGCGAAAGTCATAAAAGGCTTTTGGCCCTACTACTCTGCTTCCAAATCCTCCCTGCCATTTATTCCTGCTGAATCGTTGTCGAGTGCTGGACAAGTTGACGTTTGTGTGGGCGAGAGGGTTTGCTTCTTCGTTGGAGCTGCCCGTTGAGAAAGTATGTTAATAAAAATTTTAATTTATCGCCAAGCATAAAAAAGTGGTAAAGTGCTGGACATGCGTCCCTTTCCTATGGCCCAGCAGAAGCTCCGCTAAGTATGCTATGAGTTTTTTTTTTTTTAAGTATATATATATTTTTCGTCCTTTTTTTTTCTTTATTCTGTGTGCTTTAACACGCACAAAACGCGTTCGTTGAGAACTCAATGGCCTTCCCTCGTTTGCCATGCGGATGGTGTCAGAGACGCCCTCGTCCACATTGGACGCTGTTACTTCGGCTTCCTCCTCCTTCTCTTCTACTTCACTCACTGCGCTCATCAATAATAGTTTCAAGTGTTTTTTGGCCAAGCCAAATAGAAATGCACGCCATGCTATGTATGTGCCGGGTGCAGTAGCAGCAATGTTAAACCCTTGGCTTTCGCCTTTATTCTCCCCGTGTCACGCCCCTGGTAACCCCACGCCCCCGACCGCTGTGCACCATTCTTATCCCTTAGTGGAGGCGTCCACTTCAAAGTTCGATTTTCTGTATTGAAAATTGGCGTGCATTAGTTTCAATCAATGGAAGGGGGAGAAATGTTAGTAGATGAGGCAAACAGAAAGGGAGTATTTATGTATCTGTGTCTGAGTGAGTGTACGTGTAAATGCATCTGTATTGGTTTTGTGACTGATACATATCCATTCACTTGGCTTTAATTAGTAGCAAAAGATACAAGTTTCAATAGCAAACGGTTTAACTAAGCTAATCAAACGGTTGACATTCAATTAAAGTTACATTTCTTTAATATTCAAGAATATTTCTGACAATATTTTTCATTTTATCATTGGTTTACCATAAATATCTTTAAGCTTCAATTATGACTGTAAAGATTTAGTCATAATATTGAAAGAAATTAAATAAATTGTGATTTACAAAAGCTGATGATAAATTCATTCGATAGAAAAGCGGAGGACATCGACAAAATATGATATAAATATGATAATGGAATGGAGATGGAGTAAATAAAGGAAATTGGCTTAAACTCAAAGTAAATACAGATAAGAAAATATAAAGGCAAATACTGCAAGTCCAAGTATAGAATTAAGCTGAAGAAAAAAGTTTAGGTTCGACTAGAAATCCTCGAAAATTAGGGCTTTCACTAATCTAAAGAAAACTAGACTCAGTAATCCAGTAATTAGGTTTGCATTCCATTTTCGCATTCTTTAATTGTGATTCTTAAGTAGTTTTACCATAAGTCAAGTGACAATCCTAAACCTATCTCTATAGATCGTAAAATTAAACAAATTCTAAACTAATTATTTAAAAACTCAAGACGAAAAATAAGACAAACTATTTCCGGTGACTATTGTCTTTCTAATCAATTCAACAATATATGTAAATATATATATCGAAAATATTCAGATTCGGAGATATTAAAACGGTTTAAATTTTCATTAAGAATAATCAATAGATACACATAAGCTAACCCCACATTGAATTTCCCAATTTCCACTTGTTACCAATAAGCTACACACTCTATCTAAATGTAAAATATAATATGAGCTTAAGCCTTTGCTTAGCCAAGTTACAATTGCATTTTTGTTTATACACTCTAACTATATTAATAAAAATCAATAGGGATTCAGTTGCTAAATTTTTCTATAGATATTTCACTCAACTGCAAATGACTTATCTTGTCTAATAACATCACAATATTTAAATTTCCCTTGTTAAATTCGAATAAATATTTATGTATGTATATATCAAATTTATGATACTGTTAGCCTCACCAAATCCCCAAATCTCATCTAAAATGCCATCAATTAATATGCATTGCAGCAATAAAAATGAAATTCAAAAAATTGTATAAAAAATCACGCGCATTTAATTAAAAATTAAATGAAATATAGACGTTTAATTCCATTTGGCCTATTTAAACAAGAACAATGAATATGGACATGGAATAAAAATATGAAATTGGCAAACCAGGTATTGCCCAGCTATCCTTCCACCTGAAGGACCTGGCCATGCCGTTGCATAAAATCTGTCAAATGGCACGTAGGGGAAGCTTTGCAAATATTTTGCGTAATAATTGAAGCGCGACAAATGCGAATTGTGAATGCAAATTCAATCATCACACACACACACACACAGAGATAAAAAGACACGCATTCAAATGTTCAATCAATTTCCAATGCAAATATACTTATAAAAAACAAAAAAATTGTGCTAGACACGAAAAGGGACAAAAACACATTACAAAATCATTTTTAATTAAACAGAAAAAAATATAAAAAATAAAAATAACAAAACAGAAAAAACATAATTGCTTGAATGGGCGTGGCCCCAAATGGATGGCCAGTAAATGACAGTAAATTGCACTTGCGGTCAAAATGCTTGGACATTAACCGCAGATGCGGATATTGAACTCGATTCCACACAAAAATAAATTTCAGCCTGAGTAAATGACAATTTCATTATAGCTGCTTGATCCACCCACTTGGGCGGCAGTTGTGGGTGACAAGGGACATGAATGAAGGGCTTAAAAATAATGTATTAAGTGGACAAAAGGCCAGTCGCCATCCAGCTTCATGGTAATATTTTCAATATCAACGAATTACAATGGGATATTGAAAATTGAAAAGTGTCATTAAATGCGCTTTCATAGGAAAGGAAAAAGCGAACGAACCGGGGAAAGAAAAAACCGCATTGAAGTTCTTAACACTGAAATCTACTTACTTAACCGGTGCTTACAAATTGTAAATAAAAATGTCAATTTTAATAGTTAAATAAAAATGCCAGTGCATTTAAAATGGTTGGCCGACTTGTTGATACCCTTCAACAAAAAGGGAAGCAATGTTAAATTCCCTAAACTCCCCTAATATATGTATCTTGAGTTATGTGTAAGAGTAAATCTTATTACACCCCATAAGAATTTGATTAGTTAATTATCTGCTTTAACTAATCTTTACAATTTTATATTAAGTTTTTATACCATACACCCATAGGGTGAAATGGTATATTAAAGTCGCCAAAATGTATGTAACAGGCAGAAGGAAGCTTTTCCGACCCCATAAAGTATATATATTCTTGATCAGCATCAACAGCCGAGACGATCTAGCCATGTCCGTCTGTCCGTCCGTCCGTCCGTCCGTCCGTCTGTATTAACACCTAGATCTTGGAGACTATAAGAGCTAGAGCCACCAAATTTGGTATGTAGACTCGTGTCATATGTACGCTTATCGAGTTTGTTTCAAATGTTTGCCACGCCCCCTACCGCCCCCGCAAATGATATAAAACCGATTTTCTTAAACACTATAGCAACTAGAGACACAAAATTTGGTATGTATATTTGCTTAGTAAACGCGCACATTTTGTATTTATAAAAATTTTTCCACGCCCCCTACCGCCCCCGCAAATTAAATAAAACCGATTTTCTCAAAAACTATTCTAGCTAGAGACACAAAATTTGGTATGAATATTTGCTTAGTAATTGCGCACATTTTTGATGTATAAAGATTTTGCCACGCCTCTTTCCGCCCCCGTAATTTGAAAAAATTCGATTATCTCCCGTAATTTTCAACCTTGTGCAATCAAATTTAGCACACTTAAATTTGATACTGATATCAAGCGAAATACCAAATTTGATCAAAATCGGAATAAAAATAGCCAAGTTATGCATATAAACGTTTTTCCATATGGCCGGAGTTGGCCGTTGCCTGGTGGGGGCGCTAGGGTGCTCGAATGCTTGAGTGAGCGAAATACTAAGATGTGCTTGTAAAAAGCATGCAAACAGATTTTTTTAAAAATACGAAAATGCATTTGTTATTATAAATTTGAAATATTTGTTTTACTGGTGTATGGTATATCCAAGTCGGCGAGACGACTTACTTACTTCATTTTATTTTAGATAGACTTTTTTCAGATTGGACTACAGGGTATTAACTCATTTCGTTGGTCTATTTTAGCACAGATAAACAACAGAGTCTTAGTTCAGGGTTTAAAAGTCGTCTTCAGCGTCAAGAAGCTGTGCAGTAAAATTTTAAGACTTTTGAAACGTTTTTGTAGAAATTTCTAAAACAATTTAAAATTCTGTTATAAAGTATGTATATTCCCCCCTTGCTCTCTTAGTGACTTACTTTTCAACTGACTCGGTGACTTAGTCACTGACTTACTTGTTCACTGCAAACACAATTATTTGGAAACATTTTTTTTTATATAAGACCTAGATAAAAGCTTGAACTGAAGTCACTGGACACTTACATGAATAAAAAAATCAAAACAATATTTATCTAAAAATCCATTTATGACAGCTAAACACTATATCTGAATAATTGACTAATTAAATCGAATATCTGGATTTGCAAAGGCTATCTGAAGTCTGAGATGTTTTAATCGTTGCCAACTTTTGATTACCGTTGATACAATCTCTTCACAGGACTATAAGAACTGATCAGGAAGCATAGAAAACAAAACGATTCAGGACAGACTGAAAAAATAATAATAAATAACTGGAAAAATTAATTAGTGAGTCAGCGAGTCGAGTGAGTCAGCTATGCAACAAAACAAATGAGTGATTAAGGAATTTTGAATATTGTGTTTAATACTAAAGTGACAACAAATATTAAAAAATATCTTAATAATTTGCTTCAAAGATTTGCTTCAAAGACCAAAACTTACTAAATACTACTTCTAAATAATTCTTAGTACTCGTAGTAATAAAATGTATATATCTACTTTATAAATTATAATAGAATATATTTTTATACCATTGTATAAAAACTATATATATTATTGATTAGCGTGAGGAGAAGAGTCGATATAGCCATGTCCGTCTGTCCATCATAACATTTAGATGCCATAGAAAAGCTTACTTTATTGAGAAAAGTCTCATAATAAATATAACAGTTTTTTAAATGTAGGCTTTGTGAGAAATTTTTCATAATTTTGAAACAAAAATAATCTTATAAATCACAAAAATATTTGGAAAATGAAACTTACTCAAGGGACGTTTTTAAAAGTGTTAACAATTTTAAAGGGTATTTGAATTTCCAAGTCGAGTTCTTTGTTGTTAAACTTTTACTCTTGAAAGACACCACCACAAAATAATTTTCAGAACGATTCAAATACTTAAAAGATTAAATCCATCAAATGTTTTTACAAATTTTAAATGACTTAGTGATTTATTATTTCATAAACAGAAACTAAAATATCACCGGGTATTTTTTAGTGGGATTACAAATATACGCATTTGATGAATAGTATCTCATTCGACAAGAAATTCAATTGACTTTCCTTTATAATTCAACAAAAATAACACGAAAAACAATATGCCCCAAAAACTTTGCCGCCACTGTATTTATTAGATTTTATTGTTTCACAAAAGAAAAAAAAGGAAATTGTAGCTTTAACAACATTGTATCGCATCAAATACAACAAGGATAACATAGTTTGTGTTGTTTAATCTAACTATAACTTACCAGACAGAAAATTTATGAAATTTTGTCGTCCTCCTTTCGCTATGAGCAAAATGGACAAACCGTCTGTCAATTAACCGAAAATCGAACAAGGTTTTTTTTTATATATTTTTTGCGTTGTTTCGTTTCTTTTTTTTCCTTTTTCAATTTATTGAGAAGCGCGCGCGCCCGCCAAAATGTATGCAATGCGGCACAAACTATGAATGTCTTCTGGGTCTTCGGTTAGCCTCTGGGTTGAATGGGTCTGGTAATGTGATTAGTTTGACTTGTCGTCTATATCGATGGTTCTTTGGGGTTGTGTGTGTGTGTGTGTGTTTGAGTAAATTTTAATTTAATTATGTCGTCGTTGCTTCTTGCCTGTTTCTCAACGAAAAAACGGCTCAAAGCGGACACAACGAGAGGCAACTAAAGACACGCACTAATAAACAAAGGCCAAACACAATAAACAGAAAAGCAAACTAACCGACAGACCGACGGATGACGACAATGACGACAACAACCTCGACGATGACGATACGAAAAACTAAGCGAGAGCGAATATGAGTATAAGTATGAATGTGAGTGTTGTTCAATGGGTAAATGTGGGTGTGGGTATGTGCGAACGAGCGATGCAAAGAAACGGAACGAAAAGTCCGCTCTTTTTTTTAACAATTTGCGTCTCCTTCTTCTGTTTCCCTCGAATCCGACTTATGGACTGCTGGAATGAATGCAACTGTTGTCGCTGCTTGCTATGAGCGACTGGCATTGCCGTATTGCATACGCCGGGGCGCAAAAGACATGCCAGTCGTGGTACGACTTGGAATCGAAACCCATGATGCATGAGTGAAACTTTGAGTGCATTTGCTGCACAATGAATGAGTGAAACGATATGAAACGAAACGAAAGGAAAGACTAGCCCACCTGTGCAAGAACCTTAAAAAGAATCAAAAAAAAAAAAAAAAAAAACACCAATGGGTCAGTCGAAATTTAATTGGAACTACTTTACTAGACCAACAATTCAATACTTTTGGCTCATTAGTGTGAAGAGGGTAGTTTCATTTTTGGTTGTACTTTTGTTAAAGGGATGAAATCATATTAAAAAGCCATAAAATTGTAATGATTACCTGGGGTAGTAAGCGACCAAATTCATAAGAGAAACGAGAAAAAATATATTACAATTTATGTTTTAACTACTACTGTATTTGCTGTATACAGTAAAACTTCTATTTGATGAAGTTGCTTTATAAGTTTATATTATTATGATTATTTAAAACTGGTTTTTAACTGGCTTAAGGTCAATAAATCTTATTAATTTATAAAATTATTTAACAACTTTTTACGTACTAATTACTTACACTGTATGACCAGCTTTTTGCACATTTCTGGTATTTGTAAACAAAATTTCAAAAATTTTGAATCAATTCTAAATCAACTTTGTCCAATATTTTTATCCCAATAGTTAATGATGGAATATTCGAAAATTTGACTAATTATTTATCCCACATTATTTAATATTTACAGAATCGTGATAGAAAACTATTTGTAAATTGTCTTTAAAGTTTGAAAACCTCTTAATTACGAAATTTATATTGTAAGTAAATTTAATATATATAAATTTTAATACTAAAAGTAAATTAAAAAATTAAGTCACTAATAACAATCTATTGAACTTGCACTGTTCTCTTACTATAAGAATGTTTTACTGTAACTGTATGTACATTTGGGGCAAAAAAAAAAAAAAATTAAGAAAAGTCTTTCCAGAAAAGTCTTGCATAGAAATACAAAAGCAAAGTAACTTAAAATATTAATGTAAAATAAAATTCAAAAGTAACAGTCAATTAAATTTGTAGTTTTGATATTGAAAGAGTTGATAAATTATGTAGGCTTGACTTTTTCGCATTACTTTTCCAAAAAAAAAAAAAAAAAAAAAAAAAACAAACCACCTAATTAAAAAAACGTTTGATGATTTTGTCCTGCCCCAAATTGAATTCTAAATTTAAATTTATATTTTCTCAAAAAGTTCAAATATATTTTTTCAATATTTTAAAATTTAAAAATTGTGCCTCGTTCAGATTGAAGGACTCAACTTTATTATCTTAATACAATGATTAACTAAATGCTATGAATAAACACAAACATGTTTAATCGCATAAAAATAAAATAAAGAGACGAAAAACTGTATGTCCAAAAAACTTTGCCACCACTGTATGTATCTATTCTTGATAATAAGAGATACAGATCCAGTCAAAGTCAAATAAATACATACATATATCGGTTTTCTTCAATTGATTATCAAAATTATGGAACCCCAAAAATTTTATTTTACATCTGATAAATGTTATTAGTAAATTTAACAGATTGTTTGAAAATTTGGATATATAGAAATCTGAGCTACGAGATTTTTCTCGTGTTCAAATTATTAAAAATTAATTCACTTCCTGTGACGGCCTTATCATCATTTGGGCGAATGTTAGGGATATGTTATAGTTCCATTCGCTCCAAGATCCCCACGAAATGCCATTATGGTTAGAAGAAATACCGTCTTTATCATACTTTCCATTCAAACGACTGCAAATGGAAAATAATTAATTACATGTATATTTCAAAAAGCAGTATTTATTTACCTGTAGGCACAGTCTTCATACCACCAACCACCCGCTTCCTCGGCAGCACAATTACTGTCAGTACATACATCATTATCCTTGTCTTTGGTTGTAAACATATAGCCAACATGATCTCTGAGTGAGTCACCAGCTGTTCCTGTATATTTTCCAATAGATGTTAGCTTATAGTTGTCCTGCTCACCAGCTATGATGAAATTATCATAGCGAGCATATTTAGTTTTTCCTGTAACATCTCTCATTTGGATATACAACTCATGAGGTTGCGATAGAGTTAGCAAATGCAGTTTCTCAAGTCCAATAAAATAGTTTCCTTGCATGTCACCGAATCCATTTTTATAATCAATCCAATCCCTATTAAAACTAACTTCTCCATCAATGCGTCTTTGGATCACTGTCCAACCCGATACTGGGGAAATGTAAGGCACTTCAAACGATGCGAGTCCTGCAATTTGCAACCGTCGAATACCATCGACATGAAACGGGGAGATCTCCTCCTGCTGCTTGCATTTCTTCAGTTTTAAATCGTAATCTTCAATAATCACCGTGTAGTTGGTTATTTGTGAACTTAAGCTCTTAATAAGCTCGTCCTTGGCGTCTAGTAAAGTCTTTTCATCCTTTGCAAGCAATATGTTATCCTTTGCCTTAAGTTGTTCTTGGAATTCTGCAGTATTATCATTGAGTAATTTATCCTTAGCTTTCAGTTGATTCTCCTGATCTTTAAGTTGCACTCCATATCGTTCCACCACTTTCTCGAGATTATTGATACTTTTCCTTAGTCCGTCATTGTCTTCCACTTTTGTAAGATAATTTATCATGGGCTTAACAATTCGGAAGCAATGCATTTCCCACTGATAATTGTCCTAGAATGAGTATTTCATGTAATCCTCTATTATTATCGGAATTGCTCATACTTACCTTATTTTGAAGATCAATTGCAATCAATGTGGCAGTTGTCCATTGTAAAAGTATATACAGTAAAACATATGTAAACAGAATTTTCATTTTTGAGTTTTTCCATTGACTATTCAAATTGAATTGAAATTAAATAATTCAATTCGTAATGTTTTTATAGCTCATTTCAATCATCTAATATATAGACATTTATTTGTTTGAAATATTACTCATTTGGGTGAAGGGCCACTTAGCCTAACCTTAAGTATAAGTGTTATCAATTTTTCTCAGAAATTAATGAAAATAAAACTGCATCAGCTCACTACTATTTCAGATTTGCTGCTATTTTCAGGTTTTTTAACTTGGATCTATTTTACGCAGCTTATAAATTTACCTGTCACCCTTATTTACCTTTAACTACAAAAAAAATAACTTTTTCGTCGAATGAGAAATTTATTGAATTTGAATAAAAATTAGTTCAAATTCATCGTGTTATATATTTACACCCTTCTCAGAGTATTCCCACTCTTTTTTTACATAGTGTCCCTAATGTCGGATCTACCCTGATGTAAATAGGAAAAATCACAACTTTATACGCAATATATAGGCGTGAGTACAGAATTCTAAGTAATAGAATTACTAAGTAATATTAAGTAAGTAATAATAATAATTTGTTCGTTATCTCTGGTGCATATATATATAAAACCAAATGTATGAAAATTTATAGCAACATTGCTATCAATAACATTTTTCTGGAAACTTTTATACAAAAAAAAAAAGAATTAAAAAAATTTGACTGATTTTTCATCTTATTTTTTCATTACGTTTTCAAAATTCTTTTTTGGCAAAGAAAGTCTAGAAACTTCGCAGTTACTTTTCACTAAAATTTAAATGCTTTTTAATAGGAATCATTAATCATTGAAATTTGAAAAAAGACAGATAAGTCAAATAAAATACAAAAAAGCTGAAAGAAACAGCAATGTTAAATGCTCTTCAAGCAATTAAAAATAAACGGAAAACATAAATAAATAATATAAACATAAACATTTTATTTGTAATTCACAACAATGTTCAATGTTGACAGACAGGAATTCTCTCCTATTTAAGGCACTTGGGAGCAAAAATCTTAAAGATAACAAAACAAAAATGGTTGTTATTCCAGAATATCATCACCTTCGATATCCACGTTTGACTTCTCGGGCAGTCCAATTGCCAGAGAAAGGAAGGAAACTCAAATCTCGAAAATGAGATTAATTTATTTGAAATTTATTACTAATGCGACAAACATATTTCTTGGTAAAAATAAATTGAAATATGCTTTACAATTATTGTGATTAAGAATTCACCAATAATTTTTAGAACTTCATAATAGGAAGTAGACGAAAAAGTAAGTACAAACATTCCACGTAATTCATGATCGGATTTGGAATCGTATTTAATTTTGAGAGGACATTTTTAAAAATATAAAAAAATTTTCCAATAGGTCATTATTAACATTTCCGAAGTAAACGGTTGCCATATTTAGTCTTTCAGAAAAGACACTTTTAATTCCACTTCTGTTTCAATTATTATAAGTCAATCTTGCGTTTAATGGAATTCGATCCATTTTTACAACTTGAATAATTTGTTCCTCAATATTACACGTATGATAAAACAACTGTCAGTTATTCGTCGACATAATGAAATCGAGAAATCAAAACATTCACCAAATGTCGGACATCATATAGGAAAGAACAGTGCTCCATTAATTCTTCGGCATTTTTTTGCCGAATAAAAAAAGAACAGAGTAATAATTTGAATATTTTGTTTGATGAATTGAGTTACTGAAAAAGAATTTTGAACATGTAAAAATATTATTGCCAAAGACTGTATATAACCTTCGGCATAGCCGATGTTAGCTTCCTATTTTCTAATTTCCGGCAAATTAAATAGAATTTAGCATCGTATTAAAATTAAGGCGATTTGCGATTTAATTAGTTCTTGAAAATTCTCAAAATATTTTCCCATAAGATGTGACCGGCATTTCTTTATTTATTGAAGGGATACGATTTTCCAGTGAAAGTTACTCTATTTTATTTATTTATTATTATTTTTGGATGGTGGTTGGAGCTTTATCAGTAAAATATTATAATGTCTAAGTTAGAAATCGTTGTTCGAATAAATTGGTTATATTTAATTACAGATTTAGTTGTTTCATAACAGTTGTAGCTAAATTTTAAAAAGGAACAAAATAAAAAACAACATTTATCGAGCTTTTTGCACCATTTTAGATTCAATTTTATATTTAATTAAATTCAATTTTTTCAGTTTCTCTCTAAATTCTATTTTTCTAATTAAATAAAAATGTAAAGCTTACAGGATTCAACATTTTTAATGAACAACATAATTTGGAAATTTAAAAGATCTATTGTATTTTTATATTCAAAAAGTTAAGAATAAATAAAAAAAAATTTAGGAGATAGATCTTTAGTTAGCTGTTTATTTCGAATATTATATATTATTTAAATTAAAGTGTTGGCCGTATCATCATTTGAGAGACTGTCAATGATATTGAATAGTTCCATTTTGCAAAACTACCCCAGGAAATTCCACAATGATCAGAATCGAAACCCTCTTTATGATATAAACCATTTAAATGGCTGCAATTTAAAAATGTTAAATTAACATCATATCAAATACATATTATTTTGCAAGATTTACCTAAAACCACATCCATCTATATACCACCAACCGCCTCGGCCAGCATCAGCGCAATTTTTGATGTGTACTTTATGATCGAGATCGCGAGTTGAAAACATATAGCCAACATGCTTATCCAATGAATCGCCAGCATTTCCCGTATATTCACCAATTGATATTAGTTTATAGTTCTCCTTTTCGCTGGCCACATTGAAATTATCATAGCGGGCATATTTCTTTGCTCCATTGACATCTTGTAGTTGGATATATAATTCATGAGGTCTAGATTGAGAGAGCAAATGCAGCTTATCGAGGCCAATAAAGAACTCTCCTCTTATGTCACCGAAACCATTTTTATAATCATTCCAATCGCGATCAAAACTCACACTTCCATCAATCCGTCTTTGAATCACTATCCAGTCCGATGAAGGCGAAACGTAAGACACCTCTAAAAGAGGAAAATTTGGAATTTTCTTCTTCTGAATGCCGTCGTAATAGAGGCCCGAGATAGTGCAACTATCCTGTTGATTTCCCTCTTTTATGGTTAACGAATCTTTATTTATTTGGTTCATTAGATTCTTAATTTGTTCATCTTTTGCCTTGACAAGCTCATCTTTGTCTTTCACTTGCATTTCCCGCTCATTAAGTTTCGTTTTCAAATTTTCCACCTCCTTTTCTAAGTCATTGATTTTCTCCTTCATTTCATCATGTGCATCAATTTGGTCTTTTACTATGGTGAAATGATTAATCATGGGTCTAACGATTCCCAAACAATAACTATCGCACTGATCTTTGCTCCAAACGAGATCATTCTAAAGAATAGATATAATAATTTGTAGTTAATAAAATTATAAAAAAGTGATATCGTTTGTACTCACTACATTATGAGCTATGTCCAAAAAATCGCTTGTTACTTTCTGAAGAAGTATGTAAAATGTAAGTATAGTCAGTCTGGTTTTCATTGTCAACTTTGCTCTTGAACTGCCTTAAGTAAAATAAAAGCAAAAATATTCTAATTAATTCAGCTTATTATACTCTGAGAATTGTTTTTTTCAAGGGGTGAACTCACGATAATATCGGGGCTCTCTTTTTTATTCTTTCTTAGTTCATTTGGATCAAGACTTCACTTAGATTTCAAATATGTAGAACAACAAAGTTAAACCATCAAAGCGTGGCCGCCACACATGGAAGTCCCTCCCTGTAAGAATATTATCAAAACTGTTGGAATTCCTTAGTGATAAATACATATAAATATTTTATGTACTTTGTATCTACATTATTATGTCAGCATTTAATAAATGTGAGTTAAGAGGGTCATTTAAAATCGCATACTTTCCAGTTCAGTGCGAATTTTTAAAATATTTAATCCATAGAGATTTCGTTGAAGCCAACAAAAATTTGATCAGTAAATTTGTCTGCTTATTTTCGTTATTAGAACATATAATGGATATATGTATATCTCTTTTCCTGCATATAATTTATTAACTAATCCAGTATTAAACTATGTAACTCACCACACTTAAACAATGTGTAAAGATGAATTCTGATCTGAAACTCGCGAAAAGTAAACCATTGTGTGGGTGAGAAAACAATTTTTTTCTTTCCTCTTCTGTTCTTCTCGAGAAAAATAAAAAACAAAAAATTAAAAACCACACTCACTTATTTAGTTAGTTAATCTATAGAATAGAATGCGAGAGATTTAGAGAAATGCATTACAACTAAAATAAATTGAGTAAACAGAAATACTTTCATTTATTTCTTCAAAGCTCAATGAGTACTCATTTCTGATAAAAATAATAATAGTATGACGCTCTGAAATGACTCAACTTGCTATAAGATAAACTTTGAATTTGAATCCCTCCGGTTTAGTAAAGACAAAGAGAGAGAAATGTTTAACTTTAAGTGGAAGTTCATTTTCAAACCACGTTTCTTCATTTATAAGACAAAATTTATTTAATATGTCATTTAATTTTGTTAGAACTGACTGAAGCATAGTAAAATATGCCATGAATTTACAGTACTGAATGCTTTTGAATGTTTGTTTTATTCGGTTATATTTATGGTTTCAATTTTCTAAAAATTTATTCAAATGAGTAAATAACCCAAGCAGAAATTCTTTGAATGATTAATCATCTCATTCTTAGTCATATATTTCATTTCATTTCTTAATTAAGAAGATATTTTCACTCTGCATTGGATTCAAATTCAATTACATGGTGTCACTGTGATGCACATGTGTAAAACTTATTATGATGTAGTGTTGATTTAATATACGTTAATATTACATTAAATTTCAAAATGAAACATGCAATTCTTATTTCATATGCAAAGCAATTTCTATGATGATTGCGTTAAAATTCAATTTAATTTATTTCTCTAGCATAAAATACCAAGTTTGTGAGGCATAAAAGGTGTTTAGACAGCTAATTATTTTCGACTTTAAAATAAATATATTTATACATATTTGTATGTCTGGGACGGATCTGGAAAAACCATGGACTTAAACGCTAATTTAAGTTTTTGTTTATACTAATGATTATGACACATTAAATTAATCTAATTTTTATAGGCGATTTGAAATTCGCAAGACACTTTTAAAACGATTTAAAGTTCGTTGTACCTACATAAGTAAATTTATTAGTTTTCTTACTTGCTTATAGACGAAAAACTCAACGTAAGTTTTGTCATTCGTATTTTTTTCTTAAATTAAAATAAAAGCAATTTCATCTCAGTATGATTATTGGTTGTTTCTAAGACTTATTTTAAATGATTCTCGTTTATCTGATCACAAACATTGACACTAAAACATTCACATCAAAATTACTTCTCACTATTATTTCCTCCTCCCGGATTACCATCTAAGTTCCAAGGCTATATCTCTTCAGTTAGCTCGATATGGCTACAACTCAATTTATAACTTATATTAGTATTAAAGAAACACTTCAAAAAAAAAACATTTTAATTAGTCCTAACTTTAAGATAAAACAAAAAAAAATTAGATTTATGATCTAAATATTTTATGGACTACGTGAAAATTATTTTATTAGTTTTGGCTTCCACTTTATAAAAAAGTATATTAAAATTACATTTTTCTTGTTAAAAAAAAATTCCAAATATTTATAAAATTCTATTGTAAAAAAATTAATCGGAATTACGACCAAAATTTTTTTTTAAAATACTTTTTACAGCCCCATCCTGAAATGTTCATACTTTTGAAATGTTCATTATTTTTCAATATAAATATTTCTTAGAACTCTTTATATTTTCCAATTATACGATACAAAGCTCATCCAATTTTCAATTTTTTTTTATTTGATAAATATCACATTGCTTTTTCGTCTGCACTAAAAGCTAATGAAACTACAAAAGAACTTTTAAGGATTCAATAAAAAGAAAATTTAATTTTCCTGTAGCTAAGACAATTTTTATTTAATACTTACATAAAATAATTGTTTCGACGGGAAAAGAATTTTTTTATTTATCACAATCATAAATGGTCGATAATAAGTTGCCATCAAACACAAATAACTAAAATATCTAAAATTAAAATTTTTTTCTGAAGCTTCGATAGCTTTTGGTATAGGGACAAAAAGGAAGACATTCTTTTTAGACAACCCAAATAAATTATGAAAATTGGCCATGTGCAAGATATATTTAAATATTTAAATTAATCACAATTCTGATCAGAAAACTCTGTATAAGAAAGATTTTTCTGGCTACATCCGCTATATATCCTCCTAAACCTGATAGTGAATGGAAAGCTCGATCAGTTTGTCCAGAGCTCAGCTTAGATACCCTCAAGTAAGCTTTTGTGATATTTATCACAACGTTTAGGAGCTCCTTTTTTGACATATTAATAACTTAACAATAAATATGAACGAAATTAAAAGCTTATTTACATATGCATTTAATCTTTAATTCGTTCATTTGAAATAAGACCGAGTAGAACCCTCTAAAAATAAAAACAAAACTAATATTAATAATCGACTGTTTATCTATTTAGATTACAAACTTTTTGAAATTGAAGTCAAACTTTAATCTTCAAAAGAATATTTTTTTTATACCACAAGGAACGACATGACATATGAAAATAATAAACTATATATCTTTATCTCGTAATACGACTTGATGTTTTGAGACCATATTATTGGCATTTTATTAGGGCATCTGAGCAGTCGTTGGCAAAGCAATCGAAAACACTTTTACTTACTACATATCACCCACAAAGCACTCCACGGAATGCATTTGCCAGAACTCAAAAACTCATAGCTCGAAGCATTCCCAAAAGATGTCACTGTCTGTCTGTATGTCTGTCGGTTTGTCGGTCTGTCTGATGTCTATGGTGGCTCTTTGTCTGGCCGAGAAAATGTAACGATGCTGCCAGCCATATCCCATCCCCATGTAGGTGTTTCCATTTATCTCCAGCATAAACATCAGGATGGGGAAACGCCATCATCCAGGACAATAAAAGCTTTGCACGCACTGTGCACTGTGAATGCAACAGTTTCGTACGTACAATGAGGAAAGTCAAGAGCTGGAATGGTTGACAGACGCACCTTATGGCAAAGGAGTTGTGTAATCTATCCATGGAAAGCTTCCGTTTTTGCATTTCATAAGCTTAACGAATCGTTGGGCCTGGCACAAAAATTGAGTTTCTGTGTGTTGTTCTTCCAATGTTATTGCCTAGCTGATTGAATCCAAATTTATATAGACACACTCACACACGCACATAAACAGACAGTTTATTCCTTTTGACACATCCATCAATATAATATCCCTTGTCACATGCATTTTGTGGACTTCACTGTAGCCAATTAAAACTTTCTCTCTCGTCCCATCTCTGGCACTCCCTTGGGCAATTTAATTATGAAAATTATTCAGCAAAATTCAATTTTCAATTGTCAGCCAAAGAATATTGTATGTACATGTAGTTTGTGTGAAGAAAATTTAAAATACCTCTAGGGAAAAACACCTTTGCCAATATGAAAAGGCAATCTGAAGCCGCTATGGACTGCGGTTAGGCAATGCCTTGGGCTGTTTAATAAAATGACTTTAAAGAGGTGAGGACAAATAATTTTAGTATAAGGATCACAGTGGTTGTACATCAATCAGAATGAATTAGAGGTAGATAAAAATTGTGTATCAAAGAAAATCCTTGAGTTCGAGGATTTAACGGAAATCCTTCTTCTTTTGTGTAAAAGAAGTGGAAGAAAATAGTGTTTCCTTGTCAAAACTATCCTGCAGGAGCAAAAAATTTAAGAAGATTTAAATAATCTAGCATTATTTCCTTTCTAAACAATTTACAATTATGAAATAATTGTTGAAAATTATTTCAGATTGGGATCAAGGGGATTAAAAAAAAAAAAAAAATAAACGAAGAAAAGCTTTAAAATGAAAATTTTCGGTTAAATTTATTTTTTGAGAAGTATAGGCGAATCTGGGCGATGAAAATATGGAAAATTAACTCCCAAAAGTATGCAAAAAAGCAGTCCAAGAATTCACTTTTTGAAACATCTAAAAAAGGTTTTGAATACTCAGTGGATAAAACAAAAATCCTCAAAGTAAACATTTCTTGCACACAATTTTTAAGTTAACAGGCATACGAAAAGTTATAAATGTGCTGCAAGTAATAAATAATTGCATACTTAAAGGAGCAAATTTACTGCTATGTAGATCCGCCTATGCCCAGTCATAACTGGAATTTTAGATTAAGGCATATTCCCACTTCCAAATCGGTTTCAAATGTAAAATGGTTTTCTTTCCGCTTTGTTCTCAAATTGAAAAATGTTTAAGCTGATTCATTGACTAAAAATCTAAAGATTTGAAATCTAATTAGGCCAACAAATTATTTTGGAATAAAAACTGGAGAACATCCTATCTAATTCCAATTCAAAAATGGGAACAGACCTGATTATTTGTTTAACTTTTGTGCGCTTGATGTTATTTTATTATTTCTTATGTTTTGTGTAAAATAAGAAAGGATAATTCCTTCCTGAAATAGTTTTTACTTTCATTCGGATAAGAATCAGCTAGATATACATAGATAATAATAGATGACCACATTAGCAGCTTTGATTTTATATGTTTCTTTTCAAATATAACAACAAAAGAAAGTAATATTATTGAGACCAGAAAATTTTCATTGCAAGTGACAAAATTTCCACAATAACAAAGGGTCGAGATTTCACATTTTTCTTTTCTGGACCTGCATGATTTCCACCGGCCAATGTCCAATTGGGTGTTGCCCTAAAACAGCCACTCGAACACCCACCCACCCACTGGCACACACACACACACACACACCCGCACACGCATCTGGCTTAGGAGAAATGTGTGTGCATGCTTTGGGGCAGATCCTGAAGGCGGCAAAAATGGGAAGTTAGACAGACAAACAGCAGCAATGACAACCACAAAATGCAATTTATGCATAGGATGGGATACACTGCTTAGATGGAGTGAGTAGAGTCAGGGCCTAATAGGATTGTGGTTGTAATTTTTGGGACACGACACTTTTAGCAATCTTGAAATATGTACCAATTGCCAAATGCACTTTTCCTTTCTCCCTCTGTTGCACTCTCTCTATATATATGCCCTTGTCTATCATTGGGTGATGATGGTAAGGAAGTCCAGTTAAGACTAAGACTAAGTATTTGTAACCCCAAACATACAAACCTTTTTATTAAAATAAAATATTTTGAGTTTCTTGACATCTCTCTCTTGACTTGTTCTTACCAAAATTTATGAAATACATAGGATTATATACCTATGAAGTCCTTTTAAAATCTGTGGGTATAGAACAGTGTAAACAATTCTAATGCATAAATCTTCAATTTTTTCAAAAATTATCGCTATTAAACTAATTTTAATTGCGATTATTTTCACTATTTCATGAGTCGTAAAATAAAGTCAAACCAAAAGTGACTATGGTTTACGATTTTAACTGATACCAAAGTAATCTAAAATTTAAAATTTGCTGAACATGATATTTATGTTTAAAAACAAGATATCCATTTATTCATGTATTTTTAGGTAACACCTTTAAGGTGTTGCGTCTCTTTCTACCACCTTAAACAAAGTGCATAAATGTTTTTGTAAAATCAAGTTTGTTAGGCAAAAGACCAGCAGAAAGAAAATTTTCTTAGAAATATTGAATTTTTTAATAGCAGATTAGTCGTTAATAGGGTGGTGAATTATAAAACTTTTACTGTATCCCCGACTTTTCATGTCGCTTTCTCGAAACGTTCTAAGAACCTTCCCTATTACGAATAAAAATAAGAGATTTTCAGCTAAACAACATCCAAAGTTAAGAAAGGAATTATCGAAAACACGTAGAGTTAATTACATTATGCTTTTAACGTTGCTGATATTTAAATATACATAAATTAAGCCATCATTTTTTTTTTTTTTTTTAACTCACATTCGAATAGTGTTAAATCGGCTAAATAGCCCTGCTCTTTCAGAGAGTCGTTAAAAAACAAAAAACAATTTTAAGCATTAACTTATCGAAAATGTCAGTGCCTAATTTTAACCGATTTTCGAATTGATATTTCTTCTTGTAATACTTTGAAAATTAATTTTTTCTTTGAATGATAGTTACGCTAATTATCATGTTATTTTTTTTTTTAGAAATAAAAAAATGCAAAATAAGTGCAAAGTATTCAATTAATTATTTATCTCATAAAGCTTTAATGTAGTCGGTCTTTTGAGTAGTTTTATAAATTCGTGTCATTATATTCCACAAAATATTGATCAAAACATTATTATTAAGTTTATCTAAACTAGTTTTTAAAGAATTTTTGCATTAATAGAAATACTTTCCCTTAATTAACACTAAGTAAAAGCCTAAAATGTCAAGTTTAAAATAATATTAATTTAAGACATATTTTTAAACTTATGAATTTTAAAATTTAAGAATTTAATATTTAGCTTAACTTCAATTTGCTAAAATTTTAAAATGTTACTTTAGTCATACGGCCAATATTTATTTAATTTAACATTGAATTCAATTTAACGGCCATTGAGCTCACTGTGCAGCTTGGGAGTTGCCACATGTTAACTATTTAACACAGTGGCGCCATCTGGTCAGATAACTGCCGACGGTCACACTTTATCCACTTATAGGGGGAAAGCGACGAAAATACGGGGAATGTTTAATGTTCAAAATTTTAAGGCGAATGGGCAAAATTTTAAGGCGAATGGGCAAAATTTTAAGGCGAATGGGCAAAATATTACGGCGAATATTACGGCTTGGGCGAATTCGAAAGAAAGAAGAAAAGAAAAAGACGCCAGAAAATAGGCGGAAAAACTCAAAAGAAGAAACGAAAAGAGGAGACGCTTGCCAAAGAATTTTCAGGAAAAAAGAGGGCAAAAATTAAAAATAATAAATAAATATTTAGCAATATATTCAAAATGCCACGAACGAAAGTGACAAAGAACTCAAAGCGGAATCGTGAAGTCTCGAATCTCGAGGAAAAAATTAACAATTTCGAAAGGAAAGTGGACGTCATTTTCAACGATGTGGACGAACTGGAAATGCAATTCATTGGCACTCTGGACAATCGGATCAAATCTCTAACACTGTGCATGCAAAGCGATATACGGGAAATGAAAATGTCAGATTTTATGGACGTAATCTTGGATCTTGTGCGATTTTCGGACTTTAAGGCCAGCGATCACACCCAGATGATCGCCTCGATGTCCATGAGCCAGACCACAACCGATGGACACAGTTTGGGTGTGGGCATGGGCATGGGAGGCACTGTAGTGTCGGGCAATCGCAACGATGAAGGTTAGTAACGATCACACACATACACTCAAACATACAAATTACCTTTACATACACATGTACATGTATATATATATACACATATATGTATCTTTATTTTGCTTTGGTGTGCGGTTTACGGTAACTAACGCTTTAATTTTCCCCCCTAAATCACCACATTCCCTTCTCAATGCACTGCACCCCCTCACATCCATATCCCTATCTCTTGATCCCTGGCTCGCTTGGTGACTGTATCTAGGCTACCTTACAGAGGACAGCAGTTTGGGAGGACTGAGCTCGGCCAGCACTCTGTCGGCATTCGGAGGAGCCGGTTCCATGCTGAGATCGGCCAAAGCCCTGCGAACACCAGGACCCTTACATTCGGCCCGGGCACGTCGTGCTCGACGCAGTCGCTCTGCCTGCGGTGACTTGAGCGCTTTGCATTCTGCCAGACCACCAGCAGTAGTTCCATCATCCTCTGTGTCCAGCAATGCCTCCAGTCGCGTTTCCCGCAACAAAATGCGTACACCCATGGCCACCAGACCAAAGGCATTCAGTGCCGACCGCAACACACCCATGGGCAAGAAAAAGTCGCGCAATTCATCGCCCTCAACACCGCCAGTGGCCTTCCTCCGTTATCCAAAGCCCGGCGAGATGGCCCTCTCCAAATTTGGCAGTCCCATGGTGGTTCAAGCGTAAGTACAACTGTATTTAAATTAGGGATCAGATACTTACATAGATACATATGGAATGGAATTCCTGAGTTCAAAGTTGTTTTTGTTATATTAGCTTTTCTATATCCTTATAAAGGGTATAATAAAATTATGCAGAGAAGAAAACATTTCTAACTCCATTAAGTACATATATTTTTATTCTTAATCAGCATCAGAAACCGAATCGATATACGATATACCTATTTCCGTATATATTTTTAACGCTACTGTATAGAGTTTTGGTAATTAAGCTTTTTATTTTTTAATTTAGATAGAGTTTGACAATTAGCCCGATCGCATCTACAGAGTCAGTCACAAAGGTATTCGTCTCTAGGGGTACCCATATGCATGTTCAGTTTTACTTCGTATTCAATAATAAAATCTATAGTTTTTTCTAAAGATGGCGTAAATAAAATATTTATCTAACATAATTTTCAAAAAAAAAATTGAGCACTTTAGATTTTTTTCAAATAGCATATAGATGCCATAAAAGCACTCGATAGAAGAGCCTAAATTACTATTATGTCATAGAAAATAATAGAAATAAAGAAAACCATTATTTGAGAAAGGAAACTTATTTGCGAAAATTTATAAAAGAAATTAAAGGTTTTAAAATGGTTTCGAGAAATATACTTAGGAATTTCGTCGAAACAAAGATGCCTTTTTTGTTATTTTCTATATTTTTGTTTGCTTAAATGATCTTTATTTATTTACTCTTTTAATGGTATCCAAATTGTTTTCACATATTGTGAAATAGGAATTCCTATTCGCTCTTAGAATGTAATTTAAGCTTTGAAAACGCCATTACCCATGGGCAAAAAAGGTCTAGAATTTCATTTTCGTAATAAAAGTTACAAAATTTAATTACCTTTCTTAAAAAACTTCCGCGCTAGCACTTCATGGCCAACTAATATTATGCTAACAACTTTAACTTCTTTAAAAAAGAAAAATATATATATATATATAAGAACTCAAAATTTATTTTGAATTGGAAATCTTTTTACATTCGATAATTTTTAGTTGTTCTTTGCATTTATTTTTCACTTATGTAATGTGCACCTCACCAGGCTAATTTTATTTAATTCAAAAGTGACAAGTGTCTAGTCGTTTTGGAGTAATTAAAATGTTTGAAATTTTTTATGGAAAACTATAATTGTTGGCAAAGTTATTGGCAAACCAACATAAAAATGCAAGAATCCTGTTTTTCTAACTGAGAGTGTTGACGAAGATAAATTGTTAGAAAAGGCAATAGCAAGATATTAAAAATAAATATTTATTCCTAATTTTATTACCTAAAAGTCTGTGGAAACTATGAGTTTTCTAGAATCGGTTATGTAAATGAATCAGAAATTGATCAAATAGATTTTTTTATAACCTTTTGAAATCAAATACGTACAATGTGCTTAAAAAAATAACTGAAACCCAAAACTTTAGACTTCAATGCGTGGGCTAGGAATTTATTTTAGACATATGGTTTCTTGGTGAATAAGTCTTAGAATTCTTCGTAGAATCTGAATCTGGTTGATGATTATGTCGGTTTTGTTTGCTCCATACATAACGTATATATTTATTTATATTTGTCACACATAAGGTAGTTAGTTAGTATGGGAAATATAAAGAATAAGATAGCAACAAATGCTTTATGGGCGTCACTTATTCAAGCAGCCTTAAATCTTCCGAAGATGGACAAAAATACTGTAGCCGAAGCTTTCCGCCCACGGGAACTGTCACTGTAATTTAATGTTTCAGTTCCACCAGAGAAATTCAATTAGTTTTTTAATAAAATTTCAATTTATAATTCGTTCACCTTTCAATTTTCAAATATTTTTCTATTAACCTTTAGATTCAGGTATTAGATTCGAGGCATATATTAAATTATTAAAATATTTTATAATGTTCAGCTACTTATACTACAACGACCAAGAGTTGGCAAGATTGCAAAATATTTGAAATGTTAGATGCTAAAACATTTGTAGCTGATTCAGTTGATAGGGATTCCAGAGGTAGGGAAAAAACCTTTATCTTTATTTGTTGAATTCAAAATATGAACTGATTTTATTTACAAACGTATTGAAAACATATATGAAATCTTTAAATCTAGGAGACGATCTATCGCGATCCTAAACAGACATGATTCCATGATCCAAATAAATCTCTCAAAAGGTAGTTTAAACAGTTTCCTTTTTAGCCTTAGAATCAGACGAGACGAACATTATAACAACGATACTGAGATCCTTTCCTTCTTTAGCCAAAATGATAGCTTTATAATTCACAACTCTCAAACCTTATAGGTGCTTTTAGTGTCGAGATGTTTATGGAAGCTCCAAAATGTCATTTATGGATATTAGCTTCAATTAATAAATAATACCTTTATCAATCTGAATTGGTATATACAATAAATATTAGACCGTTTTGGAGATTCCAATACAACTTTATTTGGTTTTCATTCAATTATAGCATGCCCGATAAATTCGCCAATGTCAATATACCCATTCGTAATGGTGTTTTAAGTCTGAGACCTAAAAGGCTTGCCGCCGATGAAGTTGAAACGGATCTGCTGCAAGCTCTTGACGAGGATACATTAAATCAAATTAAAACATTGCATGCCAATTTGCAAGTGATTGTCAATACGGCCAACAAGGCGGGTTTAAAGTAACCCCGAGTCATAATAAAAACAATATACACTTACCTTATATCGTACATAAACCACATATATATCATATATAATCAATTATTTTTAGTATGTATGTCTCGTTCGCTAGTTTAAGTTTTCATAATTTCAATTGTTTAAGATTTAAACCGAATAAAACAAAAATTATGTTCATTCAAGCGGTTTCAGAGATATTTGTCATTCATTATTGAATAAAACTAACTAATATTAAAATGCCTCGCACTAAGATTGTTAAACGAAAGTGGGCCAAAGAAGATGAATCCCAAGAGCTGCTTCGTTTGGCCCACTTAAAAGTAGAGTCATCATTAGCCATGTTTGATAAATTAGAGAGGAAATACAACAAGCTGGTGGACAGTCAAATTAATTCTATTTTATTATGTTATTCCAAAAATTTGTTTTCCACCAAACTGTCATATATTTTAAACCAAGGATTTAAGGGTGAGTGAAGAGAAAGTTCAAGGATATTGATCGAATAATCCCTAATGCAGATCATCAAACATCCAGGCCTTTGACACGGAGTCAAGCGATTATCCAAAAATGGAACGGACTTACTCGCAGGGCACAATCAGTCGATATGGAAACTGTGGAGAAACTGACCGAATCTAGAGAATCACAAACACCTTTTGCACTGATGCGCTGGCCCAAGGCTAATGAAGCAGCAGTTTCCCTTAAAGGCAGTCCATTGGCCATTCAAACATTGCCCAATACATTCATCAATATTCACATACCCACC
This sequence comes from Drosophila insularis, assembly GCA_018903935.1. Lineage (NCBI taxonomy): Eukaryota > Metazoa > Arthropoda > Insecta > Diptera > Drosophilidae > Drosophila > Drosophila insularis. The sequence goes on along the minus strand of JAEIFP010000666.1, from coordinate 5,848,353 downwards.
AAAATGGGAGTAATTAAGATGAAACCCTCGAAAATTGATGAGGTGAGGAGTGAAGTGATCGAGCAACTGAATGATCAAGCCTTAAATGAGATCAAATCTCTTATGGGTAATCTCAATGCAATTGTCAATGTTTGGTCAAACAGATGAGATGATATGCGGAATAGTGTGAATAATCAGCCAAATTAATTACGCTTATTTCGTTAATATTTTATTTAGTCTTTTTCATTTTCTCATTTTCAATGTGTTTTTCATTTTGCCATTCAAAACTTTCGCTTCTTTCGTGTGTTTATGTGTGAGAGTGTGTTTGTATCTGGTTTGTGTTATTTTGTATAATTAATTAATAAATTTAATTATCATTTTATATATATATATATGTATATATATCGATTTTTAAGTACAAACATAGCGTACAGAATTTTGTTTTTTTGTTTCGTTTTGTTAAATTTAATTGTTTAAACATTTTGCTATTGTGTTTTCTGTTTGAGTTGCAATTTCTTTTCGTTTCCCTTTTTTTTTTTTGTTAAATTAATTGTTTAATGTAAATTCAAGTGAAAGTGCGTTTGTTTATGTAAGTGTGTGTTATGTAATTTGTTATTTTTCTCTCTTTTCGAATTTTGTAAATTCAGAAAAATTGTTTTATATTCTTATTTGTATGGTTTTTTGTATTAGTTTTTTACATTTACACAATCATATACACTTGTTTGGTTTAAAAATTATTCTCAAAGTTTAGTTTTTGTTTGTGTGTGAGGGAGAGTGTGTTTTTATATATTTTATATATATATATATAATAGTGACATAAAAATACAAATATGTATATATAGTATATATACATATATAGAAAAAAGGTACATATATAGAGACTTAAAATATGCTTGGTTTAAATTTACTTCTCAAGTTATTAAAGAGACAGATAATGAGTGTGAGAGAGAGAGAGAGACATACATATATATAACATATAAAGACAAATCGACAAATTGTTACATGTAGCAACAGTGACAGTGACAGTGAACGAACAGTGACAGTGACAACACAAACATAACATTTAGTATTCTTTGGAGTTTCTCTTTTAAATTTTTATGCAACATTTATCTTCCTTCCTTTTTTTTTGTTTGTTGGTTTTGTTTCAATGATATTTTCTTTATAAATAAAACGAATTCGGGTTCTCTGAAAAGTCAAATTCAATCCTCAGTAATTAAATATTCTTCACGATCACCCAAATTAAAAAAATAACAGATAGTATATGCTACAAATTAACATTCGACTTAGGTAAACTTAAATACTTAATGAATAAATAAATGTATGTGTATTTGCATATGTGAGAATTTGAACTGAAGTTGTTAATATTTTGGTTTTTGTTTTGTTTACGTCTTATCATCAAAAAATCTTCATCTCATGCAAAACTGCCTAACCTATTCAGTTTACTTTAAACGTTCCCTGAACGCATCTAACTAACCCTATACCTATACCATATCATATCGCATTGAATCGATAATAACCAATCAACTCCATTTACTTCTTCGACTGCTAATTGCAAAAAATGTTAATGCTTTCACTTTTTTTTTTATTCTTTTACTGGTAATCCTTTACTTTTTTTGTTTTAATATTTTGTCTTTATGCCTATTTCGTCGTACGCTTTGTATTCGGTCTTTCATCAAATTTTAACACAGCCAATCAATCGATCCTTCAAACTAACTTTCTTTTTTATTCCATTCAGAACTAAAAAGTTAAAAAAGTAAAACGAGAATAAAAATGTTACCAACACTCCGGGATAAGTGTCTAATACCAATTCATGTCACTCAATTGCTGAAAATGCAAAGCTAATCTGATTCTTTTTTTACTTAGTGCTTTAATGGTCAAAGCTTTAGCTATGCAATTCTTATCTAATCAGGCATCTATTTTGGGTCCTTAATCAAATTTTGAATAGGTAAGCATTGCTATCTTGAAATAAGCTGACTCTTTAAATGTGAAACGCACTGTAAACAAAAAAGAGTCATTTTGAAACCACTTTAAAACTGCTTAACAAGGCTTTAAAAATACGGCAGATGCTATGCCTTTTTATACCATACACACAGAGGGTGAAATGTTATATTAATGTCGCCAAACAATTTGTAACATGAAGAAAGCCTTTTATGCTAGGCATGAGAAACGAGTATGTTAATTGATTTTAAAAGATGATGAATTACTTTCAATTATATTTTTACTTCAGGTGACATTATTTGCCCTAAGGTTTAGGGCTGAAAAATGGTGGACCTTTGCCCTAAAGTATGCAATAGTCGGCAAAAGTATTGATTGTTTTCTTTACTTTTTCTATGCCCAGTAAATTAAAAGTTTTTCATAAACAATGTTTATCCACAAGAGTTGTATGTTGTATGTATTTGTATGATTCGAAAAGGCAGTTCTTGTAGAGTTTATTGCATAATTTAGGGGGCAAAGATCCTCTGATTTCGTGTTAAGCTTTCAGTTTAATCAATATTTGCCCAATTTTAAATATTCTTTAGTAAAATTAATTGATCAATAAAATAGAACTTTGAATTATTTGCATTGAAATTGAGTGCATAAAAAGTGAAACTAGCCGCCTACCCCGGACTGTATTTTCAAGTTGCAATTTTAAATGTGTGTGTGTGTGTTAATGTAGCTGTGTGTGTATGAGTGTTTTCAACAGTTTCTATTTCGTACAAAATTGTGCTATTTTTATTAATTATATATATTATCTTTTGTCATTGCTATAACTATTATTTTTTTTTTTTTTTTTTTGTAGGCTGCAGTTTTTAGAATTTGTTATAATTTTATCCTCTTGGTTTTATTTATTCTTTGTTTTTGTTTAAATGCTAGTTAATATATTTGTTCTTTGTGGTTTTTTGTATTTGTTTCTTATATTTTTTTTGGGCACTACTCATTACGATTCAGGGCTTTCATTTATATTGTTAGTAAATAGTATTTGTATGTGTGTGTGTGTTGTTTTTTGTGTTTGAGTGTTAATATATTAAGTGTTTAAATGTTTTTTTTTTTTTTTTTTAATTTTAACAAACTTTTAGGCTTTATGCACGGGTACAGGGCGTTGCATTTTTGTGTTTTGTTACGGTTTTTTTCCATTTGTTTTTTGTTTTTTTTTTTGGTACAAATTTATGGTACTAGGTTTCAATTAAAGAATTTATATAATTAAATCATTTATGTACAAATGAAATTGAGAAAGAAAAAGCTAATTAAAATCGTTTTTTTTTTTCATTTCTTTTGTCTTATGTACAATTAAGCTTAACTTATAGATGATATATGTAACTCTATAAGAAATGTGCCTGAAACTTATATAATATTTGTGTGTTTAATTAATTAAGAAACTTATCTTATGAAAATATATATATTTAAAAAAAATTAAATGAAAATAATGCTTAAGAAAGAGAGCAATAGAAGAAGGACGTTTCTTTGTGTCCTTCTTCATCTACTTCTGTAGAATTCGTAGCTAGCTTTAATTAATATTCTTAACTTACTTGTTTTTAATATTTTATAATGTTAATTAATATTAATATTTTTCTTATTTTTCCTTCTTTTATTATTTGATTTTTTTTTTGTAAATATATATAGAATTTGTTTTATATTTAAATTTTTTTTTTGTTAGACTTATAAATTAATTAATTTTTTCATTAAATGCTTAAATTCATTAATGCACTTTATATATGTACTTTTTGTGTTGCTGTGTGTGTGAAATTTTTGCTATAATCTTAATTATAATATAAATATATATATGTATGCATGTATGTATATACTTAAATATATTTATATATATATATATAGATATATGTAGATATAATGCTAAATGCAGTATACTTGTGTATATTCATTTATCTTGTTCTTGTTGAGGTTTTGTTAGTATTCGTATCCAAAAAAAAAAAAAAACAAAACCATAAGCATAACCTATAACAAAAAGTAATTTAGACATAAATGTATGTCCATGTATTTGTAACTTTTACATTAATTTTTATTTAATTTTATTAAATGTTAGCCTCTTAAAAAAAAACTGCGTGATAATATGGCAAGTTTAGCTAGGCAGCATCTGTAACCAAATTATTAAAGAATTTTCTTAATTTTTATAACTTTGCATTGGAGTACATTTAACCACTGTGCAATAAGAGCACTTGTGTCACTGTAGAAGCTTTCTTCTAGATAGACTATCTAATCTTCATTTAGCCCCAATGATTTGAAACATTTACTATAGATTGAGAATGGTAAAAAGAGAGGAGGATTTAAGGCAGAAACTGGACAGGTCCGGACTAAGCCAGAGCGGGGTAAGTAGCTTATGGGGTTTTAATGAAAATTAGAAGATCAGTTGCCAATATAAAAGTTTGAACTTAAATAAAAATTACAAAACACTATTCTTTTTTTGAATTTATTAAACCTAAATTTATAGACAACCTTTTTTTTTAAAAATTGTAAAAATTTCTATCTCAATTAAATCCAAATTTTTGTTGTTTTAAAATGGCATATAACTCTTGGATTTTTGAAATAATTAACTAATTTCGAACCGGTTTATAAAGATATTAAACAATTCTTGTGAAAATTGGCAAAACTTTTTTTTTAACGAGAATTTTTTTAAATACTCCAAGAACTAACTAAATTTCAGCTTGATAAAATTAAGGTTTATTGGAATACTTTCCTGTTCATTTTCATTTTTTGTCTCGCTTGAAAAATTAATTTCAGAAATAGAATGATTAAGATTCGAATTTAAATTTGAATTTAAAAGTATTGAAAAGAGATTTCATATTCATAAATTTAATTGAAATTTAACAAAGGTTCAAATTACATTGTTTCAATATACCTAAGTGTATCTTTTTCGAATGCTCTAAAAATGGTCATCTTTCTTTTTTTTTTAGAGAGCTCATTTTCTGAACCATTGTTGGGGGAAAATGGTTTCTCAGTCAAGACTCCCCTAGGTGAGTTCGGTATGATTCCTTCTATTAAAATAATTATTTATTAATCAACAGAGAGGGCTCAAAGTGATTTCCGATAAAAACAATCTTCTTCTATAAGCTCTTTCCCATAATATATTTTTCAAAGTTATAAGATCCCATATATGTAGATATTTTGACATGTATAAAACAATATGCAAAACTAACGAGTTTTTAAAACAAAATTTAAAAATGATTTTCTAACAAGTGTTATAATAAGAGATATTTCATTTCCTATAAACTCTACTGAAATGGAAGTGCTTATCGTTACATTAAAAATGTTGAAACCTGATGATAATTTAAATATAAAGATGTAAATATTCAAATCGGACTGTATAATTCAATCATCTGCAAAGATATAGAAAATTCGGAATACCGAAATCGATTTTATGTCTCATTTTCGTTTTTTTGCTTTTTGCCCTTATTTACAGATTTATAATTTTTACATTTAATATTTATTATTTAATGCCTATTATACGTTTTAGTTTGAACTTAACGAGAGGTATTTTTATATTCCCAAGTATTAATATCGCCATCTTTTAAATATATATATATATATATGTGTATGTCCATGTATTCATTGAATCGATCGTTGTTGTTGTTGATTACAATTTTTCTCAGCATTCTAATTTGTTAAATGAACCAAAACTACAAAATCAAAGAAATTAAAGACGAAACAAAAAGAAACTCATTATTATTTTTTTTTTAATTTATATATTTGTATTGTAAAATTTTTATTTAGCTTTCATTTTTTGTGTGTCGTTTTTTGTTTGTTTTTTTCTTGTTTTTTTGCAATTTAAACAGTAATTTAATAAAAATTATAAACTAAAATTTATGTCATATTTGTATAGCATTGTTTAATAATTATAATAATAATAATAATGATAATAATAATATTTATAACGATCGAACCCAAAAACTTATAATTAAATTGATAAGAATCAATAAAAAATTACACAATAGAAAACGTTGATAAGTTTCTCGCTGAAATTGTGATACATTAAAATCAATATATGTGTATATATATAATTATGATAGATAATATAAAAAATGGTTTAAATGTTAAAAATTAGTTTAAACAAAACCTGTAAAAATAGCCTTCACATGAATTGCAACGCCAGTTTCCATTTATATATATATATAATTTCTCTCTTTAGCATTTTGCGCGCTTTTCTTTACGTTTAATAAAATTTATAGATTAATTTAAATTAATTGCTAAACAAATTAAACATAACCGAATATGTGAATAAGAAGAGAAAAAGCCCCTAATATATATTTATAAAGTTTATATATATGTATGTACAAATTAAACGAGGAAAATAGAAATCAAATACGCAAAAGAGAGGGGGGATAGGAGAGGAAGGACTAAAATAGAAATATTGTTTGGTCAGAAAGAATAAAATTGTTTGTTTTCTTTGTGAGAGTTTTTTTTTTTAAGGAGCAACAAATTAGCAACACATTTAGTTAATATAAAATTTAACAAATTATCACACTGAAAAAAATTCAACACTAATTTTAAATACATATTGTATACATATATATTATGTGTGTATTGGTATTTTGTTTTAGTTTTCGCTTCGTTCAAATTTTATTTCTTGTATGTTGAATTTAAAGCCTAGCCAACTGCTGTCATTACCACATGCCACGCCTTCCATTTTTTGTATCTGTTTTTAATATTATTAAATATATTTGTTGTTGTTGGTTTTTCCTTTTTTTTTTTTTTGTGAAATACAACAACAAATTTGAAAAGCTCTGCCAGCTTAAATATGGTTTATGCTTTTTTCCTCTTTCTGTATAACTTAAATCTATTTTCTTTTTGTTTTATTTTTTATAATTAAAAAGTAATAAATATTTTTTATTTGTTTTGTATAATTGTTAGCATTTTTTGTTTGTTTTGTTTTTGAAAATATTTAACTATATGTGTCTGGTAATTCTTTTATAATTGTTCTCCTTTTTTTGAGGGGGGTTTCCCTTCTCTTTTTGTTTTCTTGGTTTTTTGTTTTTGTTTTAATAATGTCTGTTTTACAATTAATATTTGCTAGTTTTATTAATAATATATATATATATTTTTTTTTTGTATATATATTTAATTTTTTAAATAGTGCTGCTATTTAATATTAAATTAATTTTACATTTTACACGTTTTGTAGGAGTCGCCTCCCCTTCTTCTTCTGCCAATCCCCTTCGTCCCGAACTTGTTGTTTGTTGTTGTTGTTGTTGAAAATAGAATATTTAGTTTTTAGATCCATAAATGCGTGTTGCAAGCAAAGTTTAATTTTTTGCCATTAGTTAGCAGTTTTGTTGTTGTTCTTATTGATTTCATTCCTGATGGGTTCCAACCAATTGGACACCTTAGGGTCACCTAGTAGCGCTGCTTGTAAAGAAATCCGCTGTGAGAAAAACGAGGAGAGAAGATATATTAGTTTACATATAATATTTGTAATAATATTAAAACTTATCCTAATGAACTCAGTTTTAGACCTTATTAAAATGAAGAATATTAATATCTTAGAATATTAGGTGGATAAGTCAAACAATAATGTTTTCTGTTCTGAATGTTTTCTAAAGTTCTTCACATGTCACAATTATCCTTTTTAAGAGCCTATAGCTTCTCATTGTTTTTGTTTTTAGGCTTTTCAAACGACTAGAGAGGTGGAATCGTATCCGACATCAGCTGAAAGCTATGGCAATATTAGCTTCCAGTTTGCCTTGACTTTAATTGATCAAAATTAATCTTTATTTCCTTAAATGATTTTTTAGCCATTTGTCAACAAATTGTTTACAACTGTTTAAATATTTTGGGGACAAAAGTATTGTAATTTTTATGTGAAACGTTTCTTTTGCAAGTTTTCATTAAACACTATATCTATATTCAAAAGGGGTGATAAAAATGATTATTTCTAAAATTTAACTTAATTTAAATTCTTTTTAGATTTGATAAATCTCTATTGAAAAAGATTAAACACAAGCCTTAATCCTTGAAAACAACAAACAATTTGGAGGAATGCGTCTGTATAAAAGAATTTAAAAGAAACATGCATTTAGGGGTTTTTCTTTTTAATATTTAATATATTTAACAACGTTGAAAAACTGTAGCTAATCACAATCCAGGGTAACTAAGTATTTCTAACTAAAATATACGTCTTTAGAGACCGTTTAAATAAAACTCTAAGAAACAGTCAAGTCCATCTATCTATGCATATGTTGAATGTCAACCACAGATAGCTAACTCTGTGTGTTTTTATTGGTTAAAAATTAGGTTAGTTTTTAAATATAGTGGTGGCAAAGTTTTTGAGACATATAGTTTATCATCTATTCATTTTATGCGATTTTTAAATAATGCTATACCTTTGAACCTTTTGAGAAATTTGTAGGACTAGTAAAACTTAGATAAACTGTATACTTCAAATTTAAAATTTAGACCCAATATCCACTTTGGGACCAATTCAAAATTTGTATATGTTTTTTAGGTCTTTAAACTTAGCAGAGATTTACGAGAATAATTGATTCAAAATAAAATTCGGGAAATTCAATTGACTATGAAAGAAAGTCAATTGAATTTCCCGAATATTAAAAGTTGACTTTCTTTCATAGTCTATTGAATTTCCCGAATATTATTCATCAAAATCGACTCAAAATTAGATAAACTTCCTTGCTTGATTTTTGAATGTTTTTTATCTCTTGGACATGGATTGGAATGCACCAGAAAAAAAAAGCTAAAGTTAAGTTTACAAAACTTAAGGTACTTTATCTAAATACCATGACCGACTCAATGTTATAAATAGACATGATTAATCTTTTCATAAAATTAAAATTAAGAGACGAAAACATGTACATATATCCCAAAAACTTTGCCGCTTTTGTAGATGTAGCTACTACAATTAATTATACATACATTGATTTTCAAATTGTTTACTTTTTATTCTTTAATGGAATAAAGTTTGACAAATTGTTGAAAAAGAAAGAAAAGTGTTTTTTGAACTAGGATTAATTAAATTCATGGACCGCAAAAGATAAAAAAAAAATTTTAATTAAGTTGCAACATTTTTTATAATAATCATTTTCGGTCCCTGATTAAAATAAGAAAGTTGAGGTTTCTACAGTTTTCTTTAAAAAGAAGAGACCTGACCTTCATCAATAACCAAACACCTTGAACCTAATAAGAAAGGAGATTTGAAGTACAAATTTGTTTGAAAAGTGAATTCCTCGGCAAATAAATTGAAGACAGAAATCAGAAAGATTTGATAAATGACTATTATTCATTTTACTAAACTAAAATAAAGTACTTCAATAGAAGAAGAACCAATTCACTTTAGATTTTTGATGGGCAAGCTTTTTGGTTAGGTAAATACATATGTATATCTCCTATATAAATCGGCATATTTTCAGACATGACATAAACTAAACTTTGACAATTTTTACTTACGCGTCTCGAAGCTGAAACCCAACGTTGGATCTGGTGGCGTATTGAGCATTGCATTATTGCCATTGCCGCTTCCCGTGGGCGTGGCATTGCCCATGATATTTGTACTATTTCCATTGCCGCCGCCACCGCCGCCAATCATTGGTCCTTGTTGCAATGGACTTTGCGGCGTCTGTCCACGTTGAACCACACCGCCACCGCCGATGACACCCACCGCACCGCCAGGGCCACCAGTAGCCGCTGCAGCAGCCTGCTGGGCCCGCACACTGACCACAGCTCTTAGTTCCTGTTTGACAAACTCGGAATTGGCATTGCCTCCGCCGCCGCCGCTGCCACCTCCTCCTCCAGGACCGCCGCCGCCGCCATTATTATTGCCAGCTGAAAGAGAGAAGATTTATTTTAGGCATGTTTAGTCGAAATTCTACATAGATGGAATTTAGATCTAGAGAGTGAGAGAGATAGAGATACTTTTAGCCCACAACATAAAAACAATAATTAGTCACAAATAGTTTGTTTAGATTTTCGCTTCTGACTTTTCACTCAAAATCTAGACAACAAACATAAAACATTAAAAACAAAAACATTTAATTATAATAATAAGAAGAAGAATAATAGTAAAACAGACAACAGATATACAACATAGAAACATAAAAAAAAAAAACACAAATCGAAATTAATTTTCTTTATTATCTTAGAAATAGACAACAAAATAGAATAATGTCCTTTGGGGTAAGTAAGGTAGAGGTCAGGGGTAGCCCGGGGATTTACTGTATACAAATACAAACTAAGGATTTTTTCTGTTTCTATTTCATCTCAACAAGTTGGCCAAGTCGACTTTTAAAACTCTTAACATGGCAAAATTTAGATTTATTTTAGTTACAAATTTTGCATTTTAATTTTATTAAATTCAGTTTGAAGATTTTAAACTTTATTCTTTTAAAATTTCAGGTTCTTTTTAGAAAGTTCCGAAAAAATTTAAAGTCTTATTTCATTATTTATGTCAAAACTTTCGTTAAAGTCTGTTGAATCAATTATTTTAAACATTTCTTAAAACTCAAAGTTTTTTATTATTATTTATTATTATTATTATTTTTACACATTGACGTGTATTTAGTGCGAATTAAGTAATTAAAGAATTAATTTGAATTTTAATATAGTTATAGATATGTAAAATAAGGGGAAATTTGCCCCTTTAAGTATGCAATGGGCTCGAAAAGCTATTTTTATTTTTGAAAAATATATAAATTTTCATTGATCAAAAATATAATTTGATTTAACTATTAAATTTATAATTTTTTGAGTTTATGATTTAGTGAAATTTTTATTTGCCGACGTCAATATTTTTGAATGGAAATTAAACATCAATTTTCTCCGATTAAAAATTATTAAACTCTGATTTAAACTTCTGTTTCTATTTTGATATTAAATCGAGTCTTAAAAGTTTTTAATTTTCATTTTGGCCAACTTACTGAATTCAATTTAATATTGCACAATTAATAAACAATTGCAGCTTATAGTTATCCGTTTTTAAATTTTAAATAGTATTTAAATCTCCCTTGCTAATTTAGTTAATGGGATTGTCTTTATGATAATGCTTAAAATTATACAATTGGCTTTAGTAAATGGTTTTTGTTTTGATTTGCGGGAAATGGAAGTGCAGAGCCTAAAAACTAAGCTAAGTTATTACATATATACATTTAGACCTATTTATAATGTGTGTGTGTGTATATGTGTGTGGTTGTTGTTGTGTGTGTGGATCTTATTTTGGGTATCAGGGCTGGGTTATATACAATGATTATATATATAGTAGTTATACACGCAAAATATTAGAAATGTTTCCGATGTATATACAGAATGTGTCCCAAATGTATAATACAGTTATCTATATATTTATATACACACATTAATGCAGATATGGATATGGAGAAGAATTGTGTGAGTGTGTGTGTGACAGTGAGAGAGAGAGAGAGAGCACACGGGCTTACCACTCTGGGCTCGACCATAGAAATTATTCGCCTGTAGCTGTTGTTGACCATAGTCAGCCAGGGCTGCAGCATAGTTGTTGCTGTTGTTGTTGTTGCCGCCGCCACCAGCACCACCACCACCACCTAGTCCAATGATGCCATTGCCCCCAGCACTGCCCAAGCTGCCAATTCCCATCATGGCTGGATGTGGATGTGGATGCGGGGACATGCTAAGGCCATTCATTAGCTGCTGATGTTGTTGGTGTTGTTGTTGTTGTTGCTGATTGCTGGCGGCGGAGGCGGCATTATCAGTATGGTTGCTGGTATTGTTGTTGTTGTTGTTGTTGTTGTTGCTGGTGTTCGTGCCAGGAGATGCACCAAAGCGTGGTGAGCCTGTTTCGGTTAAGCGTTTTTTTTTTTTTGTTTTGGCTTTCGGTTATCGCTAATCATAATTAAAGTATTTTGTGTGTATGTGTGTGTGTGTGTGTGTGTGCGAAGCTGTCTAAGTGTGTGTTTAATGTTTAGTATATGGCCATTGTGGGAAGCTAAACTGTGTCCTAACAATTTATTGATAAACGTTTTCATTATATATTTATTTTTTTTTTGTGTTTTGGGATTTGATCTAAGAACTATTTTCGAAACTTTTCCTAGCTTTTTATTGGCTTTTCTTCTATTTTTGATTTACCTTTATCGGTAATCAATTGCAACTAGTTAATGTAAACTAGTTTTCGCTATTAGATGACAATTAAATTTACATAATTTTCACATATTCACAAATGATGATAAATACTCATTGCTCTCGCAAACTCAATGAATTCCTATACCAATGACTCGAAAATTTTCTAATCCCTCAAATCTGGACAGATTCCCGATCATGATGATGCACACTCACCTGGTAAATGTATCGTTGCCTGCGGCACACTGCCCTGACGTTGCAATCTCTGTAGATTCTGTTGCTGGAACACATTGACATTGCCACCGTAGGGCGATTGAGGTCCACCACTGAAGCCACCAACATTTGGTCCACTTGTCCCATCCGGAGTGGTAGCACCACCGCCCGACTGCGATTGGAACGAGTTCTGTCGCTGCAATCCAGCTGGATTGCCGGCAACTGCTCCGGGTGAGTTTAGACCACGTCGTTGTTGATTCTGTTGATATTGACGTGGATTGTACGGACTTACGCCCTGATCCCACAAAAAGCAAAGTCGCACAAGGCATTAGCATTACAGTCGAGTTGTATTTTGTTGATTATCGCATACCTGGAGTTGGGCTATCAACATGGGATTATGTTGCTGCAGGGTACGTCCAGAATTGCCGCCAGGCAATGGTCCACCTGGTCCAGGTCCTCCTCCGCCACCGGCACTGCCAGCTCCACTACCGCTGCCCGTCCATTGTTGTGGACTATTCTGCATGCCCGGTGATTGTAGACCGGAATTGGAACCAAATGGCGTATTGCAACGACCGCCATCACCCACTTGCTGCTGCTGCTGCTGCTGCTGTTGTTGCTGTTGATAGGCCAACTGTTGCTGTTGGACATTACTTTGTTGCTGACTCAACTGTTGCTGTTGCTGCGGTGATAGACGTTGGCCTGTCTGCGGGAACTGTGGATAGCCTGCACAAAAAAAAAAAAGGATTAGATTTTAATGGGTTAAGATTTGTTATGAGGGGGTACGATTTCTCACCTTGATTGGACTGCGGACTGTAGGGAGCACTGCGTCCAGGACTCAATTGCTGTTGCATCAGTGTCTGAGCAAAGTTCGGACTCAATTGGGCATCAGAGGACAAATTGGTGCGTGAGAGTGATACATTGGGTGCCACAGTGGCATTTAGCAGAGAGCTAATATTATTAATTCCCGCATTGATGCCAGCTGAAAGGGAAAAGAAATACAAACAAATTAGTTTTGAATGAATAATTGAGATTGGATTATCTTTTGTTAATCTCATGGCCCATACTCACTGGCATTCTCGGGCACAAGCATCTGTTGCTTCTGTTGCTGTTGCAGAAGGCGCTCTTTTTGCTGGGCAGCAGCAAGTTGTTGCTGGTGTCGCAGGTTCCGCAATTGCTGCTGGGCGGGCAGAACCACCCCACCGGTGGGCGTGGCCACAGCATTCATGGGTCCTCGGCCTCGCACTGGATACATGGGAGGTGGACGTTGGAACCCTTGATTGCGCATGGCCTCCAGCCGTTGCTGCTGTTGCATTTGCTGTTGCTGCTGCTGCTGCTGAAGGCTTAACATGCCCGGATAGGCTGGAGGTTGATGAAGATGTTGCTGCTGCTGCTGTTGCTGTCGCTGTTGAAGTTGCAATTGCTGTTGGGCCAATAACTGATGATGCTGTTGTTGATGTTGCTGCTGGTGTTGCTGCTGATGTTGTTGTTGCTGATGCTGCTGTTGATGATGCTGCTGCTGCTGCTGTTGGGCCATCAGCAATTGCTGTCCAATATCATTGCTAAAGGCAACCGATTCCACATCAAGCATAAGGGATTTCTGTATATCGCTTATGGCAGAGGCTTCCGATGGAGCATTCGTTACAATTGGTGTATCATCGGGATAGTATTCCATTACACTATCGAGCAGCTTCGAGAGCTCTGTATCGCCATCAATCATAAGGCCGGCACTAGCTGCCGCAACAGCCGCTGCTGCAGCTGATGAAGTGGAGGCCACTGTGGTAATTGAGGTAGTTGCTGTAGTGGCCAATTGCTGTTGGAAGGCCAACTGTTGTTGCTGCTGCTGCTGCTGCTGTTGCTGTTGCTGCTGTTGTTGGCTGAGGTAGACATCGTTTGGCTGCTGCTGGGAAGTATTGTTGGCAGCGGCGGCTGCAGCTGCTGCTGCTGCCTGCTGTTGGTGTTGTTGCTGCTGCTGCTGTTTACGCTGACGATTGGCCGCTGCCTTGGGTCCTGCACTGCCAGCACTTATGAGGTTACCCGGTCCAGCCAGTGAACTACTTACATTGTTCACCGTCGAACTAGTTATATCTGGCAACGTTTTCACCTGCAACGGTTGCTCTGGATTTGGGGCTTTTGGTATCTTTGGCGGATTTTGCAATAGCTTGGCCAGCATTTTATTTTGTACACATAGTTTGCTTGGCTTATCCTCGGATCGCTTGGCAGATATATCATCATCCGGCTCATTGAGCGAACGTTTACGACTCATTTGTGGATCGGGTTGGATTTTCAGCATGGCCTTGAGATCTTCGTTACTCATATTGGCATTGGCTCCTGCCCGCATCATCGAACCATGTGAGCCGCCATCGTCCTTTTGCAATTGCCGCATTAGTTCACTTTGCCGGCTATTATTGAGACCCACTCCCGGATGGCCGGAGCCAATGCCGCCAACACCACCACCACCACCACCACCGATTCCGGTGCCATCGTCGTCTTCGCTTTTTTCATTGAGAAGCTGTGCCAAATGGAAAGAAGAACTATTAGACACCAAATTGTTGACTTTCTTTTCCCATTTTACTTTTACCTTGAGCAACATGGGATTCTGTGAGTTGCCTGCCTTTTGCAATAGACTGGCATTTCGTGCCATTGAAGATGTTGGTCCAAACATGCTGCTCATTGCTGCTGCCGTTTGGGCCGACATTTTCATGTTGCCGCCAATGAGTTTCTCATCTTCGCTGCTCTCCTGCTTAAAGTACTGAAATGGGGTTATTATTTTTAGAAATTTTAATTCCTCTTCTTCATTCATCTTTACTTACCTTTTCTTCATCGCCTAGACCACTGCCTCCGACGCCAGCACTTAAAGCACTGGCTAGACTCTGTGATTTAGTCAACAGATGACGCAATCTCTCGGACGATTCTTGTTGTTGTGGCGGCGTTTGTTGTTGTTGTTGCTGCTGCTGCTGCTGTTGCTGGGTTAAGAGTAATCCACCCACACCATTGGGTAAACCAGCACCGGCAGGAATCATGCTGTTGCCACTGTTACTATTATTATTATTACTATTATTATTGTTGTTGTTGTTGTTGTTGGAGTGATCCTTCTCTTGCTTGAGCTCATTTGCCTCATATAAGGGGAAATTGAAACCATAACTGCCACCTGCACTGGCATTCGATTGCGGCGATGGTAGACTTGTGGCCGAATGTGAGGATAGCTGATAGGGCGTGGCCGGCGAGGCACATACCGCTGGGCTATAACCATGCCCCGAGGGCGGACGTGGCGTACTAACCGGTGTGGCCACTGAGGCTCTTGAATTTGGACGCGAATCTATCCAGCCGCCAACAATGCCGCTGGGATCCATGTCGAATGAGGAATGTGCTACATCAAATTCTAAAGTATCATTGCCATAGAAGCTATGCTCCCCGGGAGCCGGTGAGGCAGTGAACGCATTTACCAATGTGGCCGCCGATGAGCTGGCCGACGAGGATGTGGAGCGTTGCTGTTGCTGTTGTTGCTGCTGCTGTTGTTGTGATTGCGATTGCATGCCCGAGCCATTTACAATGGCACTGCTCATCAATGGTCCACCCACATTAGTGGTTTGAGTGTTGCTGTTGTTGTTGTTGTTGCTGCTGCTGCTACTGCTGCTATTATTGTTGCCATTGCCACCGCCAACAAGGCCACCCAAAAGATGTGTGGGAAAATGGGCAGCAATCGATGCTGATGCCGAGGATGATGAGGAACTGCCATGCAATGTATCCATGGTTAGTGTATTGACCAGAGTATTGGCCAATGAGGCACTTGGCGATATGGCACACAGCTGGCTAAGACCCAAGCCATTGGGTCCACTTCCAGGTCCACCATTCGCTCCAGATCCCGTATTGTTGCTATTCATATCGTTCTCCGAATTGAGCAATGTCTGCACGGACATTATGAAATCACCTTCGCCCGGTGTCTGATTGATAAACAATCTCGAATTCGCCTTCACATGCACATAGACATCGGGGGCACCTAAACGCAAGCGAAATGGACGCGACACCACATTAGAAATGTGTGAATGGGGCACACTGGAACCCGATCCGGGACCGCCGCCACCGGCAGCACTGCCCGGTGAATGGACAGCGCCTGAATCTTGTATGTCACGTAAATGGGATTTCAGCATGGACAGATCATGCGGATGACACAGATCCTGCCAGAGGCGACCCACCCATGACTGCAGATGTTGTTTAAACGGTTCACGCAACGCTGTTGGATCCACAATGAGTATTTTGCCATCAGTGTCCAGCTTGAAGGTCATCTGTTCGATTGGCTGCTGTTTGACATGCTGCTGTATATTCATATCCAGCGGTGATTCATCCTCGGGCCGTGTAATTAGACATAAAACAGAGCTGCTGGCATCGGCATCGTCTAAATAAGGAGATTGAAAGAGTGTGAGAGAGAGAGAGAGAACATTTTTAGAATTATCTTTCGCTTGTTTACAATTTACAAGTTACCTTTGACTGGAGCCGCTATCAATACAACTTCCTCATATTTATCCTGCTGACCAGGTTGCCTCAATGGTTTCTGTTGATCTCCCATGCCAATGCCGATGCCATCATTACAATTCGATGATGTCTGGGTGGCAGTTCGCGTATCCTTGACTAGCATACGTACTTTGGTCGAAATGCTGCGTTTCGATTTGCCAGCATTTCCACCACCAGTTGAGCTGGAATTCGAGCCCTGCGATTGTTGTGATGCATTGCCATTGTTTAGCTCATCGAGATCACCCCAACCAGCGGGACCACTCAAACCACCGACACTGCCAATGCCACCAATACCACTAGAAGAACCTCCTCCACCTCCACCACCACCACCACCACCACCACCACCACCACCACCACCACTGTTGCTGCCATACATATTATTTATAATAGGCTCCAGTTTGGCGTGATCCCCCTGATACAGGTACATGCAGAGTGGCTGATGGTATAGCTCCTGTTTCTCATAGCCGATCAATTCGCGTATATTCTGCGTACAGGACTCAATGATGCCGTTTGGGTTCACCTGCAACAGGACCCAACCGACCGAGCTAATATAATGTTCAACTGCCTCAAAGTATGCCGAAATTTCCGGCACTTGACCAATTAAAAGCGATGGCTCTGGCAATGGTGGCTCTGTGGATGAGACTTCACCCTGTTGCACCGGATGGATGGAGCAATTGTCTGTGGCGCAGCGTGTGCAGCGTGTTGAGGTTGCTTGTGGTTTGCTGTTGTTGTTGTTATTATTATTATTTGTATTATTATTATTATTATTATTATTGTTGTTATTATTATTATTATTATTACTGCTGCTGTGGTTATTATTGGTCGTAGAGTTGTTATTATTCGTCGAGGTTGAGGATATATCACGGCTTTGGCCTTTGTCACAAATATCACGATACTGAAAAACAATAGACAAAAGAAAATTAGAGAATTATTAGATTTCGTTTGATCAAATTATTTAAAAACTATTTTTAAAGGCTTTCATTTTTAAAAAGGATTAAAAAATTGTACAAAGTCCTAAGAGTCCACCCATATTTCTTGCCTATTAATTTCGATTTACTTACACTTCTGAGTGCATTTCTTACATAAAGATAACGATTTCGACACATGACTCGATCGATAAGAAAAGTATTTCATAATTAGCAGAAATCAGAAGCAGCTAAACTTTACATCTTTAGCTCTAAAATTTATTGAAAAAACAAAGTTGGATAAAGATTTTTTTGGATAGATCAACGATCTCTATCACTTTAGATAAATGTATACACTCCCATGCAGTTAAATAGGTTAGGTTAAGATCAGCCGTTGGACATTTTTATAGACCAAGAATTATCCTTAGTGTTGACGGATAAACAGAATAGGGGAAAGTCAAGATTTTGTAGATATAATTCAAATATATTTTACTGGGTTTATATTGTCCCTATTCAATTGCATTTCATTATTCATAGAAGCTATGCTACGTAGGCATTTTTTTTTTTATTTCCCGTTTATATTTTTTGACTTTGTCGAGATCTATTTAATACAAAAATATTTTATAAAATAATCCTTTTTTAATTTTAGCTACTTAAAAATTACATGTTGGAATTCCAATATACTTTTTCCCACACACAGTGAAGACTCTCTTATTGTCGTTCTAACTATTTTACAAATCTCACAGCCTACAAATGGTTTCAATACCCTATTAAAACTATTATTTTCAATTGTTTCTAATGACATCTTTTCAGTCTCAGTATAAGCTTATCCTGACTATTAACACGATATATATTAAAAGTCAGTTTAGTTAGCTTCTTTAACTCATTCAATATTAAACTGTGTTTATTATATATTATTTTATATTATTATAAACTGTTCATTATAGCTTGTTAACTAAACTAACTGAAGCTTTGTGACAACATCAAGTATTTAATTTGGTAAAATAGCTAATCGCAGTATAAATAGAAAACAATTTAAAAAATATACCAGCTCAATCCATAGAGAAATTAATAATCAGGACTTTAATATATGTCATTAATTAATTAGTTTACATAGTTTCATATATTTGAAAACAATTTAAGGATGATTTTTAAAATGGAGGACAAAGTTAATCTTTTGGATTAAAGGTTTACTTTGTACTATAGAACCAACATTAAAGCTAACTCTTTTGTAATCCGAAAGAAACATTGTTCTCTTTCTCTAAAAGCTAAGCAATTTTCAATACAATTCAAAATTTAACATTTATTTGATTTGAAAGTGCCCAAAGAAATTTAAGTTTTGGCTATGAATTATTAAATATTATACATTGTATATTGGTGAGCCTCCAATGACTTACAAACGAAAAATGTGCTCAGATGTTAATCATAAAATTAAAACTTGGCGTAAATTCAGCTCTGCAATTTATCAATTAATCAGCGGGAAAATATATCAATATTTTTCAATTTGTACACTAACGTTCCAATTTTAAATATATGTCGTATGTATTTCGACAACTTCTAAAGTTCGAATCTGATTTAAACATTCTTGTATAAGTCTCTAAATATGTACTTATCTTAAAGTTTATTAATTAACTTTTAAAATATTTTATAAACAAAATATTATTGTTTCCGATTTCGAAGAAATTTGTCTTAATAGGCTTTGATGTCCAAAATATTTAAATTAAAATTTAACCAACAACTTACTAGTAAGTCATTTGCCTTTTGGACTTTTTGTTACCAATAATTATTTGAATATATATTTAAAAATTTAAAACAACTTGAAAATTAAAGCAATTTAAGTGAAAACAGTTTACAATTTTAATAACAATTGTAAGTTTCGATGTAGTTGAAAATTCAAGACGAAACTTGCCCTACAAAGTAGGCAACAAAAACTCATTCGAATGACGTAAAAAAAAAAACTATCCCATGGATTGTTGTTATTGTAAGAGATGTTTTATTGTTGCATTCACATGTTTAAAGGCAATGAGTGAATTGTAATAAGGCGAATTATATGATCATTTTTTTTCTCTCTTCCAACAATTTTATTCATATCGTGAGCACTTTATCTCACACATTTCGCATTTAGAGCGTGGGGACGAGAGGCGGGTACAGAAGAAAACTGGTGCAACAGTTTGTCATTGCGGAAGTAATTGAACGTCTTGCCTTTATGAATGCATAACAACAACAAAAACAACAACAATAAACGTCATTTTAGCTTAACACAGAGAATCGGCACACTTTGTAGTAGTAAAAATAAGTATGAAAATGAAAGAATGAGAAAAAAAAACATAATTTCACTGGACATTTCATATCATTGTTTGCACAATGGAAGTGCAATAAACCGATGAGAAAAAAAAAAAACAAAGCAAAAAAACAATTTTTAAACATTTTAACATGAGTGTTTGTGTGTGTTATTTTTGCGCGCGCGTTTGGGTCTGTTTTTTTTTGTTTTGTTTTTGGCTTGAGTCATTGACATACTCCACACACATTAATACACACACACACAAATGCAAAAGACTCTCACACACACACACATATGTATATGTTTATTTTTTAAGTATTTCAACAAAAAGGCTTTTCTTTGCCTTTCCCGTTTGATGAGTTTTCACTGCCCCATTTGATGTGTTACACGAAAATCAAGGTCAATCAACTTTAGCCTATTCCTTTTCGATGGAGAAGTGTCAATGGCATTTCTATAACAAAAATTTTCATTACGTTCTTTGAACATTTCTTTCACTTTCCGTACGGACTTATCGGTCAAGTAAGTTCGTGGTGTATCCTAGAAGTTTCGTTCACACATTTATGACTCAATTAGCGATTATTTGACTCACTTTTGGTTTTAAAATTTTATTTTGGAGAAATCACAGTGCAAAAAGACGGCAAAAGCGTTCGCACAGTCACAAAGTTGCCGAAATACTAAACACACATTTTTTGAATGCAATTGCCAAAAAAAAAAAAAAAAACAACACAATACAAGAAAAAAAAAACATAATAAAAACAATAACAACAATGACAAGCTCCCTCTCCGTTTCTCTCTCTCTCTCTCTGTCTGTCTCACACTCTCTCACCAATATGTCTCTGTCTCAATTCAGAAGCTTTACTCTCTCGAATTTATTACCGATTCTTTCTCACTTTTGTTTACCCGGCAGACTGAGAGTTTGTGCTTTTTTTTTTTTATTATTTTATTTCTCTTTCGCCTCTTGTATGTATGCTCTTCTTTTTTTACCCCAGGTCGAAAGTTAGGGTATATTAGTTAAGGTAGATTCTGTGATCTGTTGCAGTTTATTTTATATGAAATTAAGTTTACTTATTTAGAAATTTCTATTCTGAGGAAATCATTGCAAAATTCAAGTAAAAAAAGAAAAAATAAACTTTGAAGGAAATTGACTCTATTTGAAAATACTTTTCATATTAGGTATTGAAAATGTGTATATTTCAAATAAATTTTGTTTTTTTTAATCGCTTATGTAATACCTCGAACTATTTAGTTTTCGAAGTGGACGTTCAATTTCAATAAATCCTCATATAAAAATCTTGATGTGATTGAATCTTTCCCGAAAATATTTTCTATTTCTCCTCAAAGGAGAAATATTTTTTACACAGAATTCTCTCTTAGTTTGGATGTTTTTTAAACTTTTGATCAAATGGAATCCCTATTATTTCTTAAAGTACAAGAACTATTAAATTACTAATGTAAAGGTAAAAGATAATGCTTTGTGATAAAGGATAAAAATATACAATTTACTTTATATCTATGTAAATAATTTTCATTCTCGATGATCTTTTAGAAGATTTACTAGATTATATTAAAAATATAGAAATTGCTAGTTTAAGATATTTAGATACTCTCAATCCACGATGATTTTCATTAAATTTTTCTGATGCACTTTTTCTATATCTAAAAGTAATGAAACATTATTACATTATGTATTTTCAATTTGATTCTTATTTCGTTTTAACTTTGATTTTGTTCACAAACAGAATATTCTACATGAAAGTAGTGCTTGTTAGGGTAAGTTACAGTCGGCTTTTTGTTTTGATTCGAAGAAGTTTTGTTTTCATTTTATTTGGCATTGTTTTTGTATTTTGTTATCACACATTGCCTTTGCACCTTCAAAGAAGTAAAGCAAAAACAGAAAGAAACAACAAAAAAAAAAAAAAAAAAAATAAAGCCCAAATATAATCACAACAAAATGAAATTGAATTGTGAAACGTCATCGCCGAAAATCATTTTAGTTCGTTGATCTGAGCCTAAGAGACTGACTGACTGAGAGAAATGGTGAGATAGAGAGAAAGAGAGCTTTTGCTATATGCATGTGTGAGTGTTTGTTTCTGTTTGTGTGACCAGGAAAAGTTGCTCCCGGAGCAAAAACATTTTTGGTGTATTTCGGGGTGAAGGCACTCCGAAAAAAAATATCAGTCAAATGATAAAATAAACACAAACGGCGCGTGCATGAGGCGAAATGTCTAAAACGTGTCTGATGGGCTTTTTTTTTCCTCTCTCTGTGTCCCTATCGCCCCCAGTCTCTCCCTCTCTCTTAGCCACTGTCTCTCTCCTCTTGAAGATAGAGTTCTATATTGCGAGTGGACTCTCCCTCTCTCTTAGCCACTGTCTCTCTCCTCTTGAAGATAGAGTTCTATATTGCGAGTGGACTCCTTTAGGTCTTTTATTTATTTTTTTTTGGCGGGCTTCTTTCAAATTTGATCACATCAGGTAAAGGACGCTCGGCAGAGCAGATGCTACAAAATTTTCGGAAGATGCGCAGAGTTCAAAATCAAAGCGAAAAAAAAGGGGTATGTCAATGCATTGCCGAAATGAAGGGCAATCAAATCACCTGGGCCATGGAACAATGCGCATTTTTCTCGAGAATTGCTAATAAAGACCTTTTCGAAATGTGATATAGGCAACGAAAGTTATGAAACAGAAAAGCAATTGAAATGTATAAATTGGAGCAGACGATCTTGTCTACCGAACTTGAAATAAATTGATAATCATTTTGGTCAAATATTTTAGAAAACAAGTTTTTTTTATATAATTATATAACGTGTTTCTTTAGACAACCAACAGTTTTAAACTAAAAAAGAAGCTGCAATTATTTTTTGTTTTTGTTCTGACTTTTTTTTTAATTAATTTAAATATATAATCATTCCAAATAAATTTCACTTCAAAACAATATGCTTCTCCTATATCACTTACAATAATACGTAACGGATCTAGGGCTGTGAAAAAAAAGGAAACTCGCCCCGTAAAGTATGTTATACGCAGCCCAAGATTCCGAATTTTTCATTTAAAGAAATTTTTGAATCTACTGTGGACAAAATAAACTTTTTAAAGCCAACATAGTTTACAGAAACTTTTTAAATTACGAGGCATGCAAAAAGTTATAAATTAGTTGAAAACAATGAATATTTTCCCAGAATATTGCATATTTTAGAGGGCCAATATCGCCATTTCGCAGCCCTAGATTTGCCTATGCGATAATAATAGATACTTGTTGTATGATTATTACGAATCTACCAAAATTATACTCTAATGTCTGTACAATTTATGTTATTGATATTATCTTGTGTTTATCTGAAAAAATCAAAAGAGTAGTATAAAATTCTTTTCATAAAGATATAGCAAAATTATTCCATTTTCTTCATAGAGTTGTTTAAATGTGCATTAGATAGATATAATCCAAAAGGTTGGTAATCCTAGTAAAATATATGTATCTCTAAGTTAGAAAACTTAATTCAAATTACTACTATATAAAATTTTTCATTAATTTCCCACATTTCTGGCATTAGCAATACAATTTTCTATAGCGTAAAGCCCCCTGTTTGTTTTTGGACTACTGAGTGGCTTATACAGTGAAACGTTTCCTATGGACAACAACTAAACAAATTGAGTTAACTAAATAAATTGAAATTTGATTAATATTGCAAATGAGTTTGACCATTGGCAAGTGAACCCCATGATGGCCTTTGGCGGCTCTTGAGGATTTGCCACCAATCAGTTGTGTCGCATTTAATTGAATTTATTTTGGGGTATTTTGTGGACTTGATGCGATGGATGAATTTAATTGCAATTTGGTTAGCCCTTTTGTTTAGTTTTCGCCTAACTGAATTGTAAAATAAAATTATGTATTATGTATATTCTCTCCTTTCTCACTCTATCTCTCTCTCTCTCTATCACTTTTTGGATGTGTCGGCAGCAGCCGCATTTTATTTAAAAACCCATTTGTTTTTGAAGTTCGGCAAAGCGTGGCGCTTGGCTTCAAAAATAATTTGCATAATAAAGTGCTTAGGCTACCTGAAACCAATAAAAGAAATAAAAAAAACAAAGACACAAAAAACAGAGGGAGAGAGAGAGAGGGAGAAAAAGAAACAAAAAATACCCTAAAACAACATAAAAACCCGTGTGTTGGCGGCGGTGCCATTGAAACATAAATAAATTTATGTAAATGAAATAAAAATATTAATTAAATTTTAGCCAGACAGACGAAAGTCAATCAATTTTAATCGACGACTTCATGATACCCTATAACAACTCACGATTCTTGCCAGACTTTCTGTTATCTTCTATCCATCTAGAGGATTATAATGCGGGTTAATTTTTGTTAATGCTATTATTTAATGTTGCTAGACTTAGACCAAACTAACTATATATCAACTCGCAACAAATTTGCTTTGTTTTTATTTCTATAGTCAAAGCATTACTTTTAACTAATTGTTTAATTAAACATTATCAGCCTGTATATTAATTTTAAATTGTCTAACTTTAAACGACATTCTCATAATTTTATATACCCTAATGCCCACCCTCGGCTACTGGGTATTAAAAGTAAAATTACGTCAGTCTTCACTCTTCTCCGTTTTTTTTTTTTTTTGAGCTTTTTTAATTGCTTTTTAATTGAGACTGCGAAAAATAGAAAACTGCATGAAAATTACATGGGGGAATTTCGGTGTACGCGGTTTTTTTGTGTATATTTTATTTTATTCGCTTTTTGTAATTGATCATCATCGTTAGTAATTCCAGGCAGGGACGCCGATTCCCATGGTGTTTAGATACCAACTTTAGTTGGCTTTTTGATTAGTTTTCGCTTTTCGTCAATGTCTTCTCATCACTTACCGTTCGAACCACTTGATTTAATATTGCAGCCTTATCCGGTTTGGTTGAGGTCATATCTCCGCGCTTATTAAGCTGTAAGAACTCGGAGAGTTGCTCAATATAATTGTTTTCCATTTCCCGACGTCGTTTCTCATTGTTGCACTTATTGATTTGTGATTGGGGCTACAAATAGAATATAAAATGGGGAAAAAATTAGAAGAAAAAAAAATAAGAAGACTTTTTTTTTAATACAGTAAAGTCACTTCAGAATTCGATTTTGGTAAATTTTTTTATTTCCAGCGTCGATTTCCCTGTTTATTTCTAATATATTTTCTTTTTCTTCAACTTGCTTTATATTTTTAATTTTACTGATTTTGTTTATCATACTAACTTGTTAACTAATTTAATTAATTCTTCAAATTTCTCTTTCATGTACTGTAGCACTTAAAAGTTCACAATAAAAGTTTTTGGGATTCAATTAAAGAATTACTTTATATTATATTATATTATATTTTATCTTTATATTATAGTAATTACTTTTTATTAATGAAAATCGTTCCAACTCTAACATTTTCATAAAAAAAAATTTGTTCTTTTTTTAACTTTCCGACATTCTAAGTTTTTCCCGAATGTAATTTTTCCAAATTCTAACTGAATTTAATAAGTTTTTAAAATGCACTCAAACACTCGGAAAAAAATATTAAGTTTGTTCCAATTTTTGAAAAAATCATATTGAAATTTGAAAAACTTTATTTTTCCAGATTATAAGATATCATCTTCTTTTTTTTTAAGTAAAGACATGCATGCTTTTTTTGACTCATTTAAAATTAAATAAAGTAATAAATATTCCAACTCCATTAAATTTAAAATATTGGAACTCGGACATTAAAAAAGATATAAATTTTGAGCATTAGTTAAAATTTGACAATTCGAATTTTGTTCTAATTTTTTGTAATTTTTCCATTTAGCTTTTTATCTAATCTTTTTTTCAAAAGAGAATTTTCTTGAATTTTTTATAGAAACTATCCTATTGAATATTGAACTTTGAAAATTAAGTAGTTTCAAATTCAGTATTTTTCAAATTTCCAAACTTTATGTAAGGGTAGTGGAATCTTTTCTCATTCTAAAGCAAAATGTTAGATTTTGGTGAAAAAATATTCAACCACTAAACGAAAAACTTTGCTCAACTCATTTAGTTAATTAGCTATTCCGATTTGCATGATCCACAATTGGAGATGAAAGATAATATTGCCCAATTTTCAAAGACTTACCAAATTAACCTTTGGATCCGTTTTGCGTCGTATCTTTCGTGCCGACGTCGCTGAGTTGGCTGAGATCGGCGATGCCACCGCATTCATAATGGCACCCGATCGCTGCAATGCAGCTGCAACTGCTGCTGCTTTGCTTTGGTGTGAATGATGAGAGTTAAGTTGTTGTTGCTGCTGCTGCTGGTGCTGCTGCTGGTTCAGTTGCTGATGATGATGAAGTTGTTGGTGCTGCTGTTGCTGATGCTGTTGCTGGTGGTAAAGCAATTGCTGCTGGAGTGTTAAAGTAGTTGTTGCTGCTGATGCTGATGCTGCTGCTGCTGCTGCTCCTGCTGTTGCTGTTGTTGAGGCGCCTGCAACGCCTCCAGCACCACCAGAGCCGACGCCTCCACTCGCTGCCGTTGCGCGTTGCAATGGCGCGTTGCTGGGCGCCAAACCGTGATGCAGTCCACTCAACAATAAATTATTGCCGCCGATGCCGCCAGCGGCTGATGAGATTGTAACGGCTGCAGTGGCCGCAGCCGGCGATGAGCGCGGCAGATTGCAAACTGTGTTGCTATCTCTGTGGCTGGTATTGATGGTGTTGCTGCTGTACTTGCTGCTGCTGCTGTTGCTGCTACTGCTGCTGCTGCTGTTCGATGTTGCTGTTGTGGAATTAGCTGTACCTGAGGCCCAATGATCTGGTAAGTCACCTGGGCTAAGCCTGCAATAAAAAAACACACGAAATTAGATTTTCAATTAGTTAGGCAAGTTTTTTATTTAAAAAATTATTTCCTTTTCCTTATTTTTCAAGTAGTTCTGCTCGCTTGCCCTCTTGATCTCTAACAAAATGCAAATTATTTCGCAGTCTATTACTTTTTTATTTCGGCTAATGTAGTGCCTCAATTACACTTTCTCCTTAGTGTCTAATTAATTTGCATTTAAGCTATTTCTATGGTTACTGCTTCCTATCTTAGCTAAATTGAAGAGCAACAAAGTCGCATCAATTTTACACTGACGACAATATTTTTATTCAACAAAGAGCAGTCCTCGGTAGATGAGTTGTCTAAGTGGCCCAGTCAATTAGGTAACTGAACAACGGATGTAGTTTTCGTCTAAGCCGAAGGCCTTAGTTGCCAGTGCTTGTAAAATATAGTTAGGTTGATAGTTTACAACTATATCCTATACTTATATTAATAGGAATTATTCAACAAAGAGAAACATATATATTTTCTCAGTTCTAATAAACATTTTGAAGGCGAAACTTAATCATTTGACAAAATATTAATTTAATCAAAAGATATGATTAGAGTTAATTTGATGCTTAAAAAGCATGCTGGAAAATATTGCTTCAAATTATAGTTCCTCATATTCGTTATTCAAGCGAAAACGAATAGAATAGAAACCAAGTTAAATTCTCACTCGTTCTATATAAATATGAGTTATCGTTCCAAGTAAATCAAGTTCTCATTTTAAGTAATTGGATAGGAAAACAAAAGAGTTCGAAGTAGAAACGAAACAATTCGTCCAAACTAGTGCTGGGAAAATATCGATGTTTACCTACATCGATATTTCGATATTTTGTATGGGTCCCTCATCGATGTATCGATTTTTTTTATCGAAATATTTAAATATATAAAAGATAAATATTTTATTTAAACATAAGTTAAGATACTCTTTATATCCTTAAACTACTTCAAAACGATGAATTTATTTCACGAGATCATTCTTTTCCAATCATTCTTATCCAATCATTCTTATTAATGAAAAGCAGCATGTCTACTTGTTGCGATTTAAGGCAACAAGGATTACGTTAGTATTTTCATTATATTGCTGAAATGAATTTGCAATTTACCTTACAGCTTTATCCCGCGTTTTTATTTCAAGTGATGGGAAAATAATGGTCTAGTAATGCCGATATATCAAGTATCGAAGTTAGCAACATCGATATTTTCGATGGCTATAAAAAAATCGATGTAGAGTTGTTAGATCGATGTTTTTCCCAGCACTAGTCCAAACTTTGACTAGTCGACTAATTAATTGGGGTCGATTGTTCGAAGGCCCGACTAAGTCAACTATTCAAATATTTTTTTGCATCCCAAGATAGATAAGTTTTTTATTTTAAGTATTCAACGAAATCATTGTATAAATATCATAATAACTTTTATTTTTGTTTTGCTTTAAAGATCAGAGAATGTGTATATTTGTAGCTCTTTATTCGGTTTTCGGGGTAATTCGTTGCTCTAGTTGTGAAAATACAATGATTAACAACTTACAATTCAGACGTAACTTTATTCGTTATTAAATTTTTAAATACTTTTTCATTTAACCTTGTTATAAAGTGAACTGTAAGAATCTAATGTATCGTTTGGACTTTTAAATATATTCCTGCAATATTACCACTTTAGTATCATTAACTAAAAAAACTGTATCTGCTTTTAATAAAGTTTATTCAAAAAATATAAAATTAAAAGATAACAATAATTGCCTAAAGAATGTTTCTCAGTTTACATTGTAAGCTACTTTATCTAAGCAATTCCCTTATTATAGGATTCATTAATATTTAACTAAAACTCCTATAAAGTATAATATTTGCCTTAGTTTTGCCTTGTTCTCTTTTAATGTGGCTCTTGTCAAGCACTTGTCTTGAAATTTGTTATGTAGTTTCATTTAAAACTTAATTTCATAGTCTCAACTATTTGCGGAATGTAATGTTTTTAGCAAATTATTTTCAACACTAATGAAATGCGTGTGTTTTCCTTTGATTTGCCAACCTATTAGCCACTTCAAAGGCTCGTTTCTGGTTGCCAGGGGATAAGCAGAGCTTACTTAAACCGCCCTTCGCCAAACCCCCACACCCACCTACCTACCACACCTTAGTTGAGACCATTTTGGGCCATTTGTTAAATTTGAGATTTAACAGAAAGTAAACATATTTCGTAGACTGCCTGCTGGTTTCTCTGGTGAAGATGGTAGAGTTGGGATAGAGGGAGCTGCCGCAATGTGAGTTGAATTAATGTTGTCAGTTTTTCTTCTTGTTGTTTTTGTTTTAGGCTTCTTCCTTGTTTGCCATGTCAAGAGATGCAGGCCAACACACAAATATTTTTTGAGGCTTTCAAGTGGTCATCATCGTCATTATTCTTTTTGTCTCCCTTTTTTTTTTTTGTGGGTTTTTATTCTTACATATTACGTGATATTTGGTTACGTGATTAATTGTTTACTTCATTTGCCTGAAGTGTGGCATTTTATTTACTTTTTGTTCTTATTCTTCTTGTGGATTTTTTTGTTTCACAATTTTTTTGAAGAGGCAAAAATTTATTTGAAGAAATAAATATATACATAAATGATTTTGTGCTTTAAATTTGCATTTTTGACATGGCAAAGTTATATTTCATTTTGTAATTGTTTTCAATTTAAATTAAATTGGTAAATTTTTGAATTGATTTGGGAATAGAAATGTTTGTAAGATAATACGATTTGGAAAGAAACTAGGCATATCAATTTCGATTTCAACTAATTTATTTTAAGTCCAAATTAATTTGCATTTTTTGGAGAGACATTTGGCGTAACGTTTTTCCCATTTTCCTAAAACTTTTATCTCGAGGTGTAAACTTGGATTTAAGAAAAAGTGCTAATCAAAAAATATTAACTTCTTTGTGCATTGAAACAAAGCGGCTAACTCCATTGAG
Organism: Drosophila insularis; assembly: GCA_018903935.1. Taxonomy (NCBI): domain Eukaryota; kingdom Metazoa; phylum Arthropoda; class Insecta; order Diptera; family Drosophilidae; genus Drosophila; species Drosophila insularis. The sequence continues at coordinate 5,818,658 of JAEIFP010000666.1, read as the reverse complement.
AGCTCAACCAACCGAGTCCGGCTTGAGTTCTTTTTTGTTTTTTGTTCTACCTTTCGTGGACCACCCAACTTTGCAACTTCTTTTTTTTTGTGTTTGTGCTTCGTTTTTTTCGTACTATTCTTTTTTTTTTTAATTACATTATATGCATAATGAAGGAGTGAGCTCTAGAGAGCTGCGAACTGCAAAAAAATAATTACAGACACTGGACGCTTTGGCATAGTCCCGAGATGTAATCAGCATAAAAGAAGAAGAAGAAGGCAGCAAAACAAGAAAAAAAAAACGAAACGGAAAAAAAAGAAACTGAAAGAAACGGAAAAAAACTGGCAAAGACCGAAAAGCAAAAGCTTCAGCGAACTGAGAGAAGATGATGGCAGGGCGAATGAGGAGGTGCAGGGGCGGGCAACCGGCCAAAATGTGAATGCAATGAGTGCTAAAATGAGTGACGTATAAGCAGACCCTAACACTACACCCTGCCCCACTGCACCTCCTCTTCAATGCTTGACAAGCGCAATAATTGTGCGGATTCTCTTTTCATACCCTTTGATCATTGAATAAAACAAGGGTATATTAGGCTCACTCACAGTGAATGAGAATAAGTAAATTCTAATTTCAATTAGAATAGAGAGTATCTAAAAGTCGTCTATGAATTTTTCCTTCATCTTTTCTTTTGTTTCTGTTGCTGTTGTTGCCTATTTTGACAGGGCGACACTTTAATGTGCCAGCCTACTATAAGCTTCATAGTCATCTATTTTTTCTTTTTTTTTGCTTTAGTTTGGTGTCTTCCACTTCAACGTTGGTTGTTTAGTTTGCCATGCCACACGGGGCGTATGATTGACATGCTTAATTAAGGCAGCGCGTAAATTAATTAAATTACAATTAATGCAGTCAGTTAGTTTCATTCTTTCTCTCTCTCTCTCTTTAGGTCCCCATCAATTCGAAATTTAAACTCGACATTTACCATCACTATGAGAAATAGATTTCCATTTTAACTTTCATCACTATAAAAATATAAAAAAAAAACATTTTTTTTTTCACACCTCGTTTGACAATGGGCAACATTTGTTTGTTGGCTATAAAACTGATTTTTCAACCAATTTCACTTTTCCTGTATTCACTCAGTACATCTCTCTGTCTCTTTTTTATTTCCTCTATTTTTATTTTGAATCATTCTCTCTTAGTCGGATTTTCAATGTCAAAGTAAAATTTTTGTTTAAATACTTAAAAAAGTTTGTTTATATATGCTGAAATATTTTACTAAGCATTTGAAAAATGTTTGGAATAGTTTGCTAATTATAATGGATATATTACTAAAAAAAAAAAGGGAATCTGAATTATATATTATCAATGGACAATTAAACACACTTTACAAAAAATTAAAAGATTGTAGAATGCACCATAAAAACTGAAAGCATTTCAGCATTTACAAAATTTAACTAAATGAAATGAATTGTTTGCATAATAAAAAATTCATTAACACTATTTTAAACTTAATTAACGACATTACAAATAAATTAAGATTTATTATATCGAAATAAACTTTAAATGACACAATAAAATGTTGCGAATCTATTCAACAAACAAGCATAAATCATTATTCATACTTTAAGTCTTTAAAAACTCTTAAATAAATCAGAAAGTTTAATTAGATCAGTCTACATAAATAGAAAATATTTTTAAACTCAAGTCATAGAGAAATTATGCAAAAGATTTAAGCTGTGCTTAATCTGTCTAGCCCGTAATTTTATTATTGTTTTTAGGCAAAATAAACAATAAATAACTTCCTGTTTCTCACTTTCTGGTTTTTCAGAAAAAACTTTTTCAAGTCTCTAATTTTTAGTAAGCAGATTTAGCAGATTTTTAAACGGAATATTTGAACAATGAGAAATAAATAGCCATTTGTTCGAGAGCGTGAAGTCATTTTCAATATTTAAACAATATTTAAAAGAAGAAACTTCTATTTGCTAAAGTTTAGATCACCAGCTTGAAAGTTAGGAGAAAAATTCTAAATTCTAAGCAAGTCATGAACAAATTTATGAAATATTTTTATAAACCTTTTTTTAATAATTTAAATTCTTACAAAATATACTATTTAACATTTAGTGCACTAATATAAATAATTGTTATGCGGTTTAGAAATCTGAATTGGGAATTAACTTCTCTTATGATTTATAAACGAAATGAAATGAAAACGCATTAAGAAGGTCGTTTGTTTTGTTTTCATCAATATGCGAAATTCCCCTGTGACTCATGTGGAAATTATTCATTAAATTTAATGTTGATTATATCACTGCAGATGGGTGTAGAGTAGGGGGTGTGCGAGTGAGAGGGAATGACATTTTGGCCGACATTTCGCAGAGAGACTAAAGGCCAGGCTTAGACAAAAATTGAGTCACGACTTCGTTTATGATGATGATGAAGATGTTGATTATGATGAAGTTATGCGGCAATCTGTAAAATATTTCAAGTCAAATCAAATTACTCATACGCACCGTCTGCCAGAAGGCAGTTTCAGTATTTTGCATTACAATTTCCCCCGCTTCAACTTGCCATCACCCAAGCCGGCTTTAAATTTTGTGTTTTGTTTTCATTTGTTGTTTTGTCTTTTTTTCTTGGTTTTGTTTCTTTCTGGTCTACGTGATGTTCGGGTTGTGTCGCTTGTCAAGGGAGTCTCTGAATTGAAGCAAATTATGCTGAAATTGTGAAATCTCTTGATTTAATGGAATCAAGTTGAATGGGAAGTGTTTAAACAAGCCAACTGAATGTGAAATAGAAGAAACATATTTCTAGAAACATCTCAAGAATCCAATCAGATTAGACCCAAGTTTCTTTTCATGCACTTCAATTGAAACATTGAACATCTCTGCAAAACTTTATATTGAATAACATCTGAAACTACAAAAATCTTTAGACTGTGTTTTTGAAATATGAAGGAACTTTAGAGAACAAAAATGATGTATCATTTCATAGTGTTATAATAAGCAAAGTTTAACTTCAATTGAAGTCTGGTTTGCTTTCTAATTGCCAACTAATTAATTTTCCATTTGCTTGAAAATAATTAGGCAAATAAATGAAAGTCAAAAGTCTTCGTGTTAAATAATTAACCATAATTTCCTTGAGCGATTGTTAAACTTTTGTCTTGTTTAACTACCAACTAATTAGTAAGTCAATTTTCTCCTTTCGCAATTGCAATCGACAACAACAAATTGTCAAACTAAAGTAATTTCCATATGTCAATTTTGACAAAATTTTAGTTACAGAAAGTTGCAAATTCAACATTTTATTTGTCCTTTTTGTTGTTCTTCCGGTGGTTTTTGTTGCATTTACCACGGTTTATATTGCGCTTTGGCAGGAGAGAGATGAAGAAAGGGGAAAGAGAAAAACTTTTGTATCTTTCACTTATTTGCAGTTAATTTAGGAGCCGTTCGCGACTTCTTGAATTGATATTGAAAGCCGTTAATTTTTAGTTATTATTTTTTTGCAAATATTTTATTAAATTGCCAATAATTCAAATTAGATAGTTAGAATTGAAATTTTAGTTGCTACTTTTTACAATAGCAGACAATATTAAATAAAGTTCATTGATGGTTGCTTTTTAAAATCAATTGATTAGTTTCAGTTCACATTAATTGCAATTTTTTCCAAATGTATTTCTTTGAATTAATATCTGGAATATGTAATAATTTTTTTTACATATTTTTTTTTAGAAATAAAATAAAAATAGAAGTTTTAACTGTTATCATTTACAACTTTTGGTTGATGGTAGCTAATTTAACATTAAAAACTATAATCACAAGCCAGCCTAATAAAAAAAACTTTTTAGAAATTGTATTAAGCTGTGATTAATTGATTAACACACAATTTCGAGATTTTTATTCATGTTAATTTATTTTCTTTTATTTGTGATCCACTAAATTTTGGAAATTTACCAAATATATAGCCAATTAACTGTTGTTTGTGCAATTGTTTTAACTCATAAAAGCTATGAATAAATGTTTTTAAAATTCTATTTAATTGTTGAAATATCCTTGACACATATTTGCTTTTTATTTTTTTGGGGGTAAATTCTGTAGAATTTTAAATGGTTTAAAACAAAAAAAAAAATGTTTGACACATTCAGTAATCACAATGCGGGTTATTTTGGTGATAAAATATTTGCTTTAAATACCCTGTAAACCAAGGGTATATTAAAATGATAAAATCTTTGGTTACACATAGAGTAAGTGACCTTTAAGTATTAAAAACTCTCTAAAACTAATTAAATGGTTTTTACAAAAAAATTCTACTGCAGATATGAAAAGTTTGCCTGTTTTTCTCTGGAAGAAATTTCAATGTGTTCAATTCTGATAGAAAGCATCTCATTGAATGTATATTTTATTTTGTTTATTTGAAAATTTAGAGAGAATTTTTGTTCATTTTTGGTTAATAAATTTTGGCAATATCATGCGTAGTACATCAAATAAAGACACAAATTGCTTTAAATGTAAACAGTTTTGTTGTCACCTCGGTGTCTACTTATAAAGAAGTTGTCAGTTTGTGTTTTAAGTGTTTTTTTATATCGTTTCGATACTTTTTTTTTTTTTTTTTGCCTGAAACTGACATTCACAGTTGGGGACAGTAGTGGACCGGCCCCACTTGTCTCACTGAGATGGATGGAAGAGTTGTGGAGGGCAACAAGGGGTGGTCTTAGCTAAAAAAAAAACTGAACTAACTTAGTTGCTTACCAACATAGACTCAACCACAATTCAGTTGCTAGTGCTTCTCAGCTGTTTGATATTAAGTAAGCCTGCATTTTAGATACTAATTGTGTGAATACAACATATGCTCAGTTACCTCTAGCTATTTCTTTCTCTTTCTCTCAGTGTCTCTGTCTTTGTCTCAATGTATCTCTCTCCCGCTCTGGCTATGGCAATCATTGCTACAAATAATAAAGTGGGTCATGGATGAAAGAAAAAGCGTTTTATAAAGTGGGTCATGAATTTTGTTTCACTGACGTTCAAGTGTATTTCGATTGCCGTTTGTTGTTGTTGTCGTTGTGTTTTTTTTTTTGCAAATAAAAAAATATACACATATATAAATACAGAAAACAACAACAAATGGCATAAAAAAATATATATTTGATATATTGCATGATTCAGGTTTTTCTCTTCTGTCTGTTTTGTAGGTGTCTATTTAAGTTTTGACTTTGAATTTAGACAAAAAAAAAAAAAAAAAAACAAAAAATTGTGAGCAATAAATTTGATAGATAATTAAAAAATTTATTTATTTTTCGGGGATTTTATTTTTTTTTCAGCATTTTTATATGCCTAATTAAAATATTTAAACATTTTATTGTATATTTTTGGTATACTGTTTTATATAGTTTTTACTAAATTATCATTAATATATATTTAGATTTGAAGGAACTTTTGGGATTGAAAATGTGGTCATTTAAAATTTTAATTCCGGTATATGAATTTGCTTAGTAAGCATTACTTACAAATATTTTTATTTACTTGATATCGACATAAACATATAGTTTTTATTTTATGTTTATTGGATCGTTTATATCAATGAAAGTTTTGCTTTATCTTCATTACAGAAAAGAATTTCTGAACTATAACTTTATATTTTGCATGATTTTGACGTCGATAATAAATAATTCTAATTTAATCTAATCGGAAAATGTATTTTTAAATAATACATAATAATACATAGTATGTACATATAATTTTTTTATTTGTTAGAATACTTTTTTTTTAATGCAATATAGGATTGAATTATTTAATGAAAAATTTCAAGATTATAGCATAAATTGTTCAAATAGAAACTTAGTCAAACATTGGATTTTTTTAAACTAATTTTTCTAAAATCCAATTGAGTTCCGGCAGCTCTCTGGTTGCCAATTTGTAGTTTCTCATTGTGAAATTACTCAGCTAATGAAATAAAAATTTCAACTGCATGAATCAGTTTCGTTCAGTTGGCTCAATTAATTGGCATTGATTTATCTGTCACAATGAAGACTTTTCTCCAATTTTTTATAATAATCATTTTTTCTTTTTTTTTTTTGCGATTCGCCATTTTAATTGCTGCTGTTAAGCAAGTGTTGGAGGCAGACTGAAATTGCCACTTGCGCTACACTTTCACTGACTAATTGCTAAACCATGCGTTGACAGTTTTCACTTTTCATTTAACGCAATGTGAAAAAAACATAAGCAAATATAAAAAAGCGTTAACTCTTTGCTGTAGTATAGAAATGTTGTAGAGAATGATGTATTTCACTCCAGATTGGTATTTTAAGTTAAGTAATGTGCAGCCACACTATTTTAGAATAAACTAAGCATTTTGGCATTTTAAGGTAAGAAATATGCAGCCACACTTTTTTAAAATAAACCAAGCTTTTTAAAGTCAAGCTGATTTATGCAATCACAAAACAATAATGCAATAGTAAAGAAAATGATTTCTGTTTATTTCTCTTATCACGGTGTACTCAAGGATGACTAATAACTAGTGAGGTCATTGCATGATACTTAACGTGACAAAAGGTGATAATAGGCCCTTAAGTTGAAGAGCTAGAATCCTCTTTCTAAGTATAGCATTGGGAATTGTTAGTTGGGTGTATATTTAAGTACAAACTGTAGATACATATAGAACAATGAAACCAAAAATATAACCTAAGAGTTATGCATTTTTAATGCAGTTCTGTTGTTTGGTAAACACTCACTTGAACTTGGAAGTAGAATTCAACCAGCTCTTTTAATATAACGATTATGTGTTTGCGTACGATCTGGCAAATAATCACCATAATAGTTATTAGATCACAGAACGGTAACTGAATGATTCAATAGAGCGCAATTTGCAATGATCGTTGGTATGATAACATCAAAACCAAAAAAAAAACGACTATTATAATTGTAAAGTCTCTCTTTCCGGCACTACTTCCTCTCTCAGTTCCCTAACTACTTACTAGACAACCCCAACCTCTACCTACCTACCTGCCTGACTAACTACCTGCCTCTTTCTATCTGTCTCTCTCCCTCTCAAGCTCTCTGACATTGTATAACCGGCCGCAAACACACACAAGTTTCACCTGCTGACTGAATGCAATTTTTGCTTAGTTTGTTGCTATCGTCGTAGTCGTTGTTGCCGTTGCCGTTGTCGTCGTCTACGATGGAAATAATGTCAGTGGGTCAGAGTCGATTTAGCATTTTATTTTGTTTTTGTTATTGCGGTTGTTGTTGCTGTTGTTACTTAAGGTTAGACTCTTATGTACATACCTACATACGTACATACATAGAAGTAAAAAAACAGCTGTTTGTAATACGGTCACACTGTAACTAAGCTTGGCTGCTCCATAACTAGGCTAAGGCTAATTGAATATAAAGCAACGATTTACTATGGATAATCAGCCAAACAAAACATAAATCTAAATGCAATTCTTAAAGCCAATTTTCTAGGGCGTGGTCAGTTGCATTATTGCACGTGTCGGTTTATAGAAAATTACATATTTTGTTTTATTAATGTTTGGATTCGGTATAATTTAGAAATTTATATGCCACAGATATCCATATCTAAAAGAACTCCGAACGATTTCAAAAATTAACTGAAAGTTAATACTTTTTTACAACTTTTGCCAACGATTTTCTTTTCTTATTTTATTTTCTGTTTTCCCCTATATATTGGCAGTGATTCAATAAAATAAATTGTCTCTAGCCATCTCTCTTTGTCGCAACACTGAAAACTTAATTTATGGATAAATACATTTTTTTTATATAGGCAACCTTGTTGATTTTGTTTTTTATTATTATAATTTTTTTTTTTTTTTTTTTGATTTCGCACACTTTGCATTCTGTTTACCTGTTGATGTCTACTAAAAGTAAGGTAAACGTGCAGTTTTCACAGTCGTTATTGTTTTTTGAAAATAAAGAAAGAAAGAAATTTAATTAATATTACAAATTGTTCAAAACATTTAAATTTTTGCAGATTATGAAATTTATTATTAATTTATAATTTATTATGAATTTAAGGTGATTGAAATGTTAGTTGGGTAAATATATGTTAGATTAAGTAAAAAATGACATATAATCTAATTAAAGACTGAGACATAATCTGATATATCTTTAACTGAATAATGAGACATTGCCGTTTATATATATTTTATTCATATTTCATTTATAAAGGGCATATGTAAATTTAGAATATAGAAAATTTAAAAAAAAAATCTTCTAAACAGTCTTTTCTGATTTTATTACAACATTTAGAATCTTTCAAAAGTTTTTTTTGTTTTTAATATTGCTTTTTATCACTATGATATATTTACTATATAATATCACGATATACAATGATTAACAAAAAAAAATGTGGCGACAAAAATTACCAAGTAAGTTCTTAGTCTTCTATGTAAGGCAGTTTGTACCATAGAGGATCTAAAACCGTGAAATAAAGGAAACTTTACCGTTGAAGAAATGGAAAAGTATTTATGACTTTCCACAAATATCTAACATTTGGTGTATCTTATTACTTAAAATTTGTCTCTAATCAATGTTTGCACTGCACTTTACGAAATTTGTTTATATGTTTAAAACAAAGAATCCTTTGACTGCTTACTGCATACTTTAGGGGGCAAAGTTTCCACCAACCTTATGTATATTGGCTACTAACTTATAATGTTTTGTCTTATCAACCAAAAGACTTTCAGCTAATTTTCATTAAAGAAAATATCCAAAGGAATCTAGTCCTCTAGTTAACAACTCATCATTAAGTTTTACGACACTAAATACGCCTTTTGACCTTAAGTATAAGCCCATGTCAACTTAATGCTACAAATTTTTTTCTGTTTCCAACTGATAAATTTCTATGGCAAACTAGTTTCATAATAAAGTCAAGAGCTTTTTGTCTGTATGATGTAAGCTCCTTGTATGTTTTCTCTCATTCCTAAGTACCAAGATTGTGTAGACACTTTAATTTTTGTGTGCAATACGATATTACATTTCACTCCCCATTTGGGGCTTTCAGTAGGTACACTCCAGTTTGGTATGCTAGGCCTACATGATCGTCTGAGTAGTATCTGGCTGGCTTTTCAGTTTTGTCCTTTTGCCTCCTTTTGTGCCTCTGCCACTTGCATTGCCTGTGATTTTTCTACCGGATTACAATTGTTTACACACACGACTGCACATTGTCACAGTTTCCACGATGGCGGCTGGTTGCAATTGTTATGGGGCGGCGGGATTTTCCTTCATATCCTTGTTACCCTTCTCGTTTCAAGGAATAGCATACATATCTGCTGTCTTCTTCAATGTAACCATGGTAAATCCTTCAGAGGGGGAGGAGTTGCGGGGCAAATAGGTAGATGACGCCCACGTGCAATTGTGCGTCTTCATATGTGACAAACTCTGGCAACTCTGATGTCGTCTGCCTTCGTTTCTTGTTTGCACAAAGTATAAGTTTACAACGGAGGCAAAACGCTTTGCATATGTCCAAATGAATGTGTGTGTGTGTGTCTTTGTGTGTGTTCTGCCACTTTGTCTAACATTTCACTTTATATGCCACACCCCCCTTATTCAGACCCGTTTTAACCACCGCCCACCACAATTGCCCAGCATTTTGTATGCTTTTCACTTTACCATTGCCAGTCAGAAAAATTTTATTCCACTTTTCCTTCTTGTCGACACACACACACCCAAAGGCAAAAAATACAATATACATACATAGACATGTATGTATGTGCATAATACCTACAGTATTTTTCCAGAGTTTTTTTCCAATTTTCCGCTCATGTGGCTTCCTGCTGAGTCTGTCTGTGTGTTTCAGTCTGTTGGCTTGTATTGTTGACCGATATGGAAGGGAAGCAGCGGAGTTTGCTTCTTGCCCCATTATCAGTTCGAAGCATTCGTATTGGTTTCAATATACATAGTTTTTGACATTCTGTTTGACTTGATTGCAATCAGACAATCAGACAGACACCACCAACCAGCTAGCAGGTGCAATAATCTGACCATATTGAAGAGGGTAAATATTAAATCGTGAAGAATTTTTTTTTTTAATTTCGATTGGTTTAAGAGTGCCAAGATAAACATGAATGATATCAAACACATTTCAGCATTTCAAAATGGTGGCTTTTTTAAAGATTTATGTTTAACAAATAAAGTTTAGCAATTTCTTTTTTGTCAAGATAATGCAATATTTATGTGAATCTAAAGATATGTTTTGAAATTCTACAAATATTTATATAAACTTAAATAAGGTAAAAAGTTCTTTAAACAATTATTGGATTTATTAGGTCATCAGTACTAATTAAATAATACGTTATGACATATTAATTAGATTTAATTTGGAAGTAGTTCCAAAACAGTTTCGAAGAATTTTCCAAATTTACATTTTTATGTTTAAAGCCAAAGTTTTGGACAAAATATTGAAATGAAGGTATGACAAATATTTTGTTTTTTAATACTTAGATATTTATTCAAAGATTCACCTTGTTTTAAGGAGCTTTGTTAAATTCAACACTAGGAAAAGCTTTAATTTAAGTTTTGTAATTAAAAATCACTAAGGAATTTAATTTTGCCCATTATACGGCAAAGTATTTCTTAATTCAATTAGAATTCTTAACATATCGTCTGAAATCGATAAAGAGGATAATCTGAAGAATAATCTGAATTGAATTTTTGCCATCAGAGAATTAATTCTTATAAAAATAATTTTTATAACTGTTCATAATTAAACAAAAATAAAAAAAAAATTTAACAAGTTTTCAGATTAAATTTGGTTGTTTTTAAGCAAAATGTGTTTGTTTTTTTTTTTTTTGGTATTGAGTCAAAGATTGCTTTGGTCTTACTGTTTTTGTCTATAAACTGGTATTAAAAGTAAAAGAATTTAATGTAATTGAACATTAAATATTATTTTACTTGCTCATATTGATTACAGCTTCTGCCACCTTGTTAACACTTTTTCCAGTGTATCTACTACTAGAAAATATTTAAGAATAATGCAAAAGAATAAATTTCTACAGTCTTTTGTAAACGGACATCGGTTGATCGACGTTGGCGGCGGCCTTTAGAACCGGTAGACAAAAGGGCTACCCAATACAAAGGACGTCAAGCTCAAAGGTACAAAACAAAATATGAGAAACAATGAAGAAGCAAAAACACAATCACAACAACAACGAAAACACGCCACAAGGCACCGTAATAGACCTACAAACCTACAGCTATGCAAAATCCAGTTTGAAAAGATGCAAAGCCCAAAAAAAAAAAAAAAAAAAAAAAAAAAGCCAGTTTAAAGCTCTATTTTGCTCTCATTCACTCTTTCTTTCTCTCTCTGGCTTGCTGCTCTGTATGTGTTTGCGTATGTCTCCTTCTCATTTTAATCTGAATCTGGTCCGCCTTAACCCTTTTTTGGGATTTTAACTGGGCGTTGGTTTTATTTCAGCTTTATTTGCCCACCAGTCGGCTAGCCGGCCATCCCCTTGCCTTTCTGTTGGTTGTTGTTCTTTCTCCGCTCTTTTTCTTCTTCTTCTCGCACAGTATTCTGTGCGTTGGTGCAGCGCTCTGTAATTAATTTGGCAGCTCTACTTATATACACATACATACACACACACGCAGTTTTATATACACTCCCACACATGCAAACACAAAAACTGAGTGAAAAGGAGAATATTTAAAACACGGCGTAATATCGAATTACCTATTGGCAACTCTAAGAGATGCCATTTCCGCTTCTTTCCCGTCAGATTCAGCTTTTTTTCTAGAGTCTTATTGCAGTAGAAATTAAAAGACAGCGGAAAACGGAAATTTGGACACTCAATCAATCATTATGTTCGAAAACAAAAACACCAAAGTTTAAAAATTTTCGATCATCTTTTTTGAAGAGATTAATACTTAATAAACTTAATAAACCTTTGATATTAAATATCTATAAGTTTATTTTGAACATCAAATTATATGAATTTAGTCCGTATTTTTATACAATAGTTTCTTAACTACTAATTTTATGAGTATTAGCATATTCTAGTATTTCATTATTTGAAACTGTAATATTTGCTAGCCTTTTTATCCACAACTTACCCAGTCTTTTAGATTTTTTTATGACACCACTGATTGACAGGCCTTGTCACCGAGGCAGAGCGACAGACAGAGAGAAAAAAAGGAAGCTTAACAGCCTAAGCCCACCATATAGGGTGTCACTTAGTTCTCTTAAAGCCAAAACTTTCGGTAAACAATTAATAATTAAATTTTGGAAAAGTTTTTAAAAAAAAGATTGTAAATCTAACTTAACTTCTTTAGGCAAAAACCCCTTCGTTTCATTCTTCTTTTTTTTTTTTTTGGCTTTCCAACTTAATTAACTTTACTTTCTGCTGCTGTCTGCCTCAGCAGCTCAACTTACAAATAAAACAGAATTGAAATAAAGAAGAGAAAAAAAAAACAGTCCATTTAATTAAATGTGCATGAAGCAGCAACAGAAACAACAACAACAACAGCAGGGAACATGCAACACAGAAAATCAGCAAACCTGCAAATGGAATCTGAGCGACAGCGTCAATGCCAGTGCTTGTCAAACTGTGACAGCCCAGTAGAATGGGAAAAGGAGTGTACTATACAAATTGGCGAGACAGGACGGGAAAGGAGAGAGATACAGAGAGAGAAAGAGAGAGTAAATGAAAATAGTTTCAGTGAGTGAAAAAGCGATTTCAAAGTTGCCATGTGATTTGCAAAACATTCAATTGAATGCATCAACATTTTTATCATCTTAAATTTAATGTTAGATCTCAACTTTTCAACACATAATATGGGAAAATACTTAATATTTAATTTTCTTTACCTAATTTCTCAATTTTATTTAAATTCTATGTAAAATGAATTCAATTAGAAATGGATATGAAAATATATGTCAAAATCCTGTAGAAAGTGTTCTAAGTTGAATTTAGAAAAGATTTCTTAAAGTAAAAATCCTCTTTCGAGCTGATTTTTTGACGGTTTATATATTCGTATTTTAATATTTCATACTTTAATATTTTTTGAATGTCAGCTTTCTTATGTATAGCATAAAAAAACCTCTTAACCAAAAACTTGTATCAAAAATTTTAATTTAAAATCCTTAAAATTTGAGGTCAATTCAACAGAACCTTATTAAAAAAGAAGTTTCGTTTGAATGATTAAAAAAGCAATAATTGTTCACAAAAAAAATTTATAACTTTTATGTAGGACATTGAATCAGATTATAGTATAGTTAGATCTCTAGGATGAACATTTTTAATTTTATATTTCAATAAACAGCTTTATATATTTTTTAAATGCCTAGCTTTGTCTATTATAAAGTAGATATTCATAGGAAACATGAACTTTTCGATATTTTCTTGCCATTTAATATTTAATGTGTAAGTTCTTTCATTTGGTTTTCCAGCCATTTCCAGTGAAAGAACTTTAGACACACCATCATCAATTGCATCAAAAGGCCTCAAATGTCCCTCAACCCATCAACTTGCATCCCTTCAGATACCACAACTTTATACAGAATATACAGAGAGAAATTTTAATCTTGGTGAAGTTTTTTAACATATTTTTGCATTTACGTCACATGAAATTATACCGTGCGTGACATGCTTTTATGTGTTGGTATGCTGCCTGTTTCTCTCCCCTCTGTGTGTGTGTGTGTGTGTGTGTGTGTGTGAACATAACCTCGCCTAACCCAAAGGCTGCCTAAGAGATGCATAAACTTCAACTTCAAAAACAACAAGAACAACAAGAACTGCATCAACGTTGACATATTTCCGCAATATTGCCGCAAGGCGAAGCCAAGCTCAAAGCACTGAACGGACAAGTTTTCACCATGGCACTAGAGAGAAAGGGAGAGAGAAACACAGTAGTGTCGTCTGTTGCACAATTAAGATTTTGTTATGCAAGTCCTTTCCCTCTCTTCTGCAACTGCAGCTGCTGCCGCCGGGTGCATTATGCTGCATTGAGTTGTTGGGGTAGGACAACCGAAACAAAAAAATAAACCAAAGGACCTGACGAAAATTTCAGTATGCTGTACATTTAATACCCTTCCGAACTCCATTTACGATATATTTCTGTTACGTTGTGTATGTTCAGGAAAAAAGCTCTGTTGTTCTATATAATGGATAAGTTGGATTTTCATCAAATTATATAAGGTTTTTTAAAACCATTTTTCTATTCTATGGAATAATCGAAATCTACTTTATTAAGCATTAAGATTGAAATAATGAGAAATAGTAAGAGATAGAGAAGTAATTTTCGTATTTCAATATTTTTTTATAAGTATTTCGATCTAAAATGTCTTGCATTGCTAGAGTTTGTAATTTAAGAATTAGTCTAATGATGATTCAAATATTAATTTCGAATTTCTACTATTGAAAATCCATTAAAAATTTTAAGATATTTTGTAATTTAAAACATTTATTTTGTAATTCCGTTTTACCTCAAAATAAAGTCAACAAACACACAGTTCGTCCGTAGAATAGGCAAGCTACCTCATTTTTTGGAAAGTGTATGAAAATGAAGTGAAAAGTTTTTGAAGTCGGTGTTGCTTGATATCAAAGTGCAATATGAATCTGTGTTTCTACCCTTAAGCTAACATTGCATTCGATGGGGTCTGTCAAAACTTGTTGCTCTCTCTTTCTCTCTCTCTCTCCCTCTCATTGTTTGTTTCTCTTTTCTTTTCTTTTTTTTTTGCCATTTCTTTTTGTCTTCTTCACATTGCCAGTGAGAACTTAACGAAGCATAAAATTGCGTAATTTACTGCGCATTTAATTTCGTGTTGAGCTCTGCAAAAGAATAAAGTTCCAACAACAACAACAACGGAACAAGGGCATATGAAATAAAGGTAATCGAAATAGATGTTTGAAGCTAAGCTTTCGTTATGGTTAAAGCTTGGTAGCAAAAATCAAAAACTTTTTATGGCGTCGTTAATTTTTGGAGCCAAGTAGGGTCTAAAAGAGTGTGGGTGCTTTTTGTAAATAACCAAAGTCATTACAACAAATTACGAAAACAAAAAACAATAACAACATTTCCATTGTTAAAGGCGAAATTACAGAATTTCATGTTACATTCAATTTCTGGAAATTTCTAACAAAAAGTTAAAAAATAATTTTAAGTGAAAAAAACTAAAAAACATCTATTACTAAATTATTTAAAGTGGTAAAACAATAAAAAACTGAAGAAATTTTGGCAATTAATTATTTCCAACCATCATTTGGAAGATTTTTTAATAATAAATCTGTGTAAATCTTACTGATTCAAATAAGAATTTGTATTATAATTTATTTTAATATTGGAATTATGACTCTAAAATGAGTTGGGATTAATATGTACAAAAACAATTAGTTCCCAAAAGACTTTATCGATAAAAGAATAAAAAAAAATTGTTTATAATTAAAAACATGACTCGGGGTTGGGTTATTAATGGTAAGAAAACGAGCCCATTTATGACTTTTTCATTTCGAAAATAAGGCTGAAAAATATTCCAATAAATGATCAGAAATTTTATAAATTGCTAAAAAGTTTAATAACTTGATTTATATTAGTTTTAATTAGAAACCCGTGTAACTGAACCATTAAATTTCACCACAACGAACTTAGTTAGGATTATTTGTAATTAGGTGATAACTTCAATGACAAATCTTTGAACTCTATAGTTATAAAATAAAATAAACTTATTTTAAAGACTAAAATACTAAAAGACATTTTTTTTTTAGATGTTTCATAAATTTTAGATGTTTCATATATTGAATGAAATAAATGAATTAAACATGAATATATTTTAAATGTGGATTTATAAGTGTCAATTTTTAAGTCTTAATGAAGACTCACCAGACGAAAAAACATATTTTGCTATATTTTTAATTTTTGAAAAATGAAAAATTGCCTATTTTGATATGGTAAGAGAATATGTTTCAAGATTGAACATCGAGTTGTCAAAAAATTATAGTAGAGAAGCCACTACTTTTCAGAATTAAAAAAAAAAACCTTAAAAACCATGCAAAGTAGTTTTCATACATAAACTCAATCAAAATAAATCTGTTAGTTAAAAATTATAAATTTTTGTGATACCTTTATTGTTATACCAAGATTTATGTTCATCATATTTTTCAAATTGAACAATTATCAAAAACAAGACGTGCAATATAATTATTCAAAATGTTTTATAATAAAAAAAAAAAAACTCATTTGGTAATATTAACCACAAAGTCCTCATCAAAAACAAGCTAATCTCATTTGATAAGCATAAATTAGACCGCGTCTAACGAAGCTCAACGAAACTCTATAAAAATTCACACAGCAAAGTGTCTTAATCGTAAATTTCGTAGTCAATCATCATCTGTTGGCGCTTGAAACTCACCGCAAAACCACAAAGGCATACATAAAACAGAAACATCCAAAACACCGAAATAACCCACAACGAATACCGACTTTAAAATGCCGTGTGAATTTTACATCAACAACAAAATACTTACAAAAAAATACAAAATAAAAGAACGTCCACAACCATTATGCAAATTGACTGCGAAACTATGTAACTAACTTCGATGGGCTGGCCAAAGGGAAATGAAAAACTTATCTCAGCCATCAAAACAGCAGCAACATTTAAACAAAATAACAATAATAAAGATTAGAGTGGTTAAGATGCGACTGAAAAGGTGAGGTCAATCAAAATAAAGAAGCGTGAGAACTTGCAAACCATGCAAATTAAAAATTGTACATCGTTCATCCATGCATGTAAATTTGTCAACAAAGAAATAATGAAAAAATCAGATAACATCAAGAATATGACGACTAGCTATATAAGAATCATAATTGGTAGACTCTTTTCCATAATAATATTAAATAATATATTTCACGACGGGTTTACCCTTAATTACACTTTATTTCCTAGACGAGGTAGACTTGAATAGAAGATTGATATACTGGAAATCTTTTCCTTTATTTTATTTTCTTGCGTATATAATAAAGTTGTTTTTTATATTTTTTAGTCTTTAAGGGAAAAATATATATACATATATGTATGTAGACAAATGATAAACGATTTTGTGAATTTTAAACCATTTGTTCGGTATTGAGGAATTTTTTTAAGCTTTTATAAACTTCTTAAGTAGTTTTTTTTAGCATTAAAATAAAGTAATATTAATTTGTTTTGTTAATAATAATAATAATAACAAGAATGTTTAAGCTGCTTTTTTAGAATTTTGCCTAATGATTGGAAAACCAAAAATCTAGTTATTAATTTCATAACTTTTATATGAACCAACAAATTTAAATTAAAAGTCGGGCATTTGAGGCAAATTGTACCATAGTTTTTGTTGTTTTAAAATATTTTTATTTTTTAACATTAATATTTTGATGTTAAGAGCAACAATGTTTCATTGTATTTAAATACTGTGCCAATTTTGAGACACGCTTTATAATAATAATAATCATAATAATAAAATATGATATACATATGCAATAAAAATCAATTGGAATACTTTGCCAGCTCATTTTGTGCGCCGCAAACATTTTGATTCTTAATTACAAACACACTTTTCAAATTATATTCCTTTCTTTGGACGTTGTAGAACGATATAACCGTACCTATATACCCTACAAGTATAGACATGTATATATTGTAATATGAGCAAAATCTACTCTCGATGGTCGGCTTATCGCGGACCCAGGCCAAACGAGTCAAAGTCAAGTGGAGAAGACCTTTTGCTATTTTTAAAATAAGAATATCAGTTTTTATTTTGTTTTTTTTTTGCTTTCATTATTTGATTTGAATTTGCACGGCCAAATAAATATTTAATTAACCGAGAGAGTTTACAACTTTGAAATAATAAAACAGATCATATAAAATTTCACATTTATGTTTGTCTACACACATTTGTGTACAACCAAAGCCAATGAACCCACCATCTATGACTAATAAAAAAAATGGGGCTAAAGAGGGGAAAAAAACTGCCTCATTGGCAAATATTTGCTGGTGAACCGCATAAATAAAAAAAATTCTTCCCAAAAAAAACCCGACAATGTGTCTATATACCCCCTAAAACGGGGTAAAGTGCAATAAGGAAATACTGCTCCGATTTAAATGTATAACAAATGAGTAATAAATTTTGCATTTAATTTATTCATATACAAAATTGAAGAAGGGAACCCCACAAACCAATGTGGGTCCTATACTCTGCCAGAGTAAAATTTTTCAGTGGCATCAGGAATACAGGAATAAGATAAGCAATGACTTTAATTGCTATAAAAAAGTACAATTTATTTTTCCAAAACTTTAAGTTTTGAAAGATAAAGCATTTAGACCATATTAACAAATCTAAATAATATAAATTGGAAATGGAAATTAAAAATCAAAGTACAGACTGGGATTAGTAGTTATCTGAAGTAATAGCAAAAAAAAATTCTGAAAGCAATTAGTGGCCCTAAAATCCATATTTTAGTTAGTTCCTTTCTAGACTTGTTTTCTAACTCAGAATATTTGGAATCCTTGAAAACTTAAATAGTTCTTAATTATATAAAAAGTTCTTAATATTTTAAGCCTTTGGATATCTCTCTTAGAATATAAATGTATTTATCAAACTTAGATTAACAAATGAATGAAAGTTGAAAAAATATTTATCTATGGCTTTTTTTATTTTGTATTGTTGAATTTTAATTTTATCTTTTATATAGATATATGTAGTTTCAAATGGGATTTATAAGAACAATACATAGAATATTACAACGATAGAATTTACAGTCTCAAATTACAACATATCCAAATTTCATGAAAATCAGAACTCGATTTCCTGAGTTGCCCCTTATAAGTTTTAACGAATCAGAAGATTTAATTATTTCGTGTTAAGATAATTATAACAATTTAGATTGTATTAAAATTTAAATTTTTGAACAATTATAAATACATGTTTAAAGGGGATATTTTTCATTCTCACTTTCAATAGGGTACATCAAAGTCGTTGATAAATTTCATGATTTGTTTCTACTCAAACCTAAACATTCATTTGGTGGTCAACTCGTTTGGGTAATTAAATTTTTTTTGTGGGCCATAAACATATAAAAAATAAAGTAAGTAAGTCGTCTCGCCGACTTGGATATACCATACACCAGTAAAACAAATATTTTAAATTTATAATAACCAATGCATTTTCGTATTTTTAAAAAATTTGTTTGCATGCTTTTTACAAGCATATCTTAGTATTTCGCTCACTCAAGCATTCGAGCACCCTAGCGCCCCCACCAGCCAACGGCCACTTCCGGCCATATGGAAAAACGTTTAAATGCATAACTTGACTATTTTTATTCCGATTTTGATCAAATTTGGTATTTTGCTTGATATTAGTATCAAATTTAAGTGTGCTAAATTTGATTGCACAAGGTAGAAAATTACGGGAGATAATCGAGTTTTTTCAAATTACGGGGGCGGAGGGGGGCGTGGCAAAATCTTTACACATCAAAACTGTGCGCAATTACTAAGCAAATATTCATACCAAATTTTGTGTCTCTAGCTAGAATAGTTTTTGAGAAAATCGGTTTTACTTAATTTGCGGGGGCTGTAGGGGGCGTGGCAAAATTTTTATAAATACAAAATGTGCGCGTTTACTAAGCAAATATACATACCAAATTTTGTGTCTCTAGTTGCTATGGTGTTTAAGAAAATCGGTTTTATATCATTTGCGGGGGCGGTAGGGGGCGTGGCAAACATTTGAAACAAACTCGATAAGCGTACATATGACACGAGTCTACATACCAAATTTGGTGGCTCTAGCTCTTATAGTCTCCGAGATCTAGGTGTTCATACGGACGGACGGACGGACGGACGGACGGACGGACGGACGGACGGACGGACGGACAGACGGACATGGCTAGATCGTCTCGGCTGTTGATGCTGATCAAGAATATATATACTTTATGGGGTCGGAAAAGCTTCCTTCTGCCTGTTACATACATTTTAGCGACTTTAATATACCATTTCACCCTATGGGTGTATGGTATAAAAAGTGCTGGCCAACGGTTACCAAGAAAACGAAGGCGTAAAGTACTTCATCTCTTTCGCTCTCTCTCTCTCTTGTTTAGCTAGAAATATCTGGAGAAGAGCATTCAAAGTGCTCCACGTTCGACGAATTGCATTGGTCTATAAAAACAGCGTTGTTTAAAATAAAAACACATTTCCACAGAGTGAAGAAGAGATGGCCAAAAGGGAAGTCGGCAAAAGAAAATAGCGCAATAAAAAAAGCTGCCAAGTGGTAAAAATGATGCGGGGGCAATGAAAAATTAGTAGCATAAAACGCGGTTAGCATAAATTTATGAAATTTATAAAAATAAAATATTTATTAATAATAATTTTCTTTTCAATCTTTTCTTATAATTACTGCACTTTAAATAATTGGAGATATTTTAGATTTTACTTAAATTAGACCTATGTATGTACATTACCTAAGACTCATTAAGTATTGTTCTTACAATCTGTCTTCTGAGATAACACCAGACTTGGATTCATTTCATTTTATGTAAAGTTTGCTTAATTATTTCTAACAATTTTATTGTAGTTTCGTTTTCAATATCATCCCAAAAGATGAAATTAAAACTAAAGCAGTTATCTGACAACCGACAAAAACATCTTAGACGCCAAAATGTCAAATCAAAACCGTTCGAGAAAAACAATAAAAGAAATTAATCTGTTGTGTAAACACTTATGCCTCATGTATTCCACCCACATGTTTCAATTGACCCCACCAACTGTTGGCTGGCCCTTCGTCAAAAACTTGTCTTGGCGACATATTATACCAAGACAAACAATCTTCTAATGGCAAGGAGCAAAAAATAATAGAAATACCCATTATCGGACCAGCTACTGCTGTCTCTCTATGACCGCAATTAATTTTCATTACAAGGCAATAAGCAAAATTAAACACGAATCAAGAGGCACCCACCCACAAAAGCCCGAGATGTGGTCCCTAGGGGGGCGGGGAAGGGGATGGACAGAGGATGTCTGACAAAGTTTGTGCACTGTTGCTTTCTGCCCAGAATGTGTTGACATTAATAATTTATGAGAATTTTGATTTGAGCGGGGACAGAAGGACAAATGTTGACAGATTTGTCTTGGCCCGAAGGTCAAGATTTACTTACTTAAAATCCAATCAAAATGTATTCAAAATGTCTTACCTGCAAATAAAGGTGAAAATAAAGAAGATAAATTAGTAAATTGAATTTAAATTTTGCTGTAATTAAATTACTTGTATTTTGCTATATTATC
Source organism: Drosophila insularis (assembly GCA_018903935.1). Classification (NCBI taxonomy): domain Eukaryota; kingdom Metazoa; phylum Arthropoda; class Insecta; order Diptera; family Drosophilidae; genus Drosophila; species Drosophila insularis. The sequence continues at coordinate 5,797,433 of JAEIFP010000666.1, read as the reverse complement.
ATAATTTATTTCTCAAAATATAATAGAAAAAAAATTAAATAAATTAAATTAAAATTTATTTCTTGAACTAACTACTCTTCGACAATCACTTTTTAGGGTTTTAAATATTAATTTTAATAAATAACTAATTACAAAATATGTATATTCTGTATTTAATATTATTAAATTATATTGAAAGACCTCCACAAATTAATAGTTTTTAACATGAAGTTGTTTTCAAAAATGTTTAAAAAGTACAACAAGTGTTTTAATAAGTACAACAAAAATTGTATATTATTTTTAAATTTTTTCAGAAATTTAAAGAAATTTTTTTAAAACTACATTAATAATATTAAAATAGCTTAGCATTATAAAATAAAATTAAAATCCCTTAACCCAAACAATTTGGAAGCAAACATTTTATATAAAGGTAAAAAATAATAATAATTTGTCTAAGGTCATGACAAAAACTTTAAGTTAATAGAATAAATTTTCATATTTTTATTTTTATTTGCCATTTGTGAGTCACAAACTGGACAAGACAAAGAGACGGGCAATTCGTTTTGGCCATCATTCAATTGAAAAAAAAAACTTGTAATTTGCCAAAATTCAAAAAATTGCAATGGGGCATGTGATTATTTTATTTTGTTTGCAGATTTTTCGTTTTTATGATTTTTTTTTTCGTCTTTTTGTTTGTATTTTTTTTGTATGCGTGTGAAAGGCAAAGACAACAATTCATTCAATTTCAAACAATTTTAAAAATAGATTTGTATCTAAGTGTTTTGTGTGTGTGTGTGTTTGCGTGTGATTTTTCAGGGTTAAGTTTATTTTGAGCTAATCGAGCGTGAATGAAATATGAATAAATAGAGAACAAAATGCCCAACAAAAAAAAAGTAGGAAAACAAGAATTAAATATAGAATTAAAAAAATATATAAATATTTACAAACTATCAAGGAGATAAATATATTTAAATTTCAGATGTTTGTTACAAAGTTAAACAAATTTTTTATAATAATTTAGATCATAGTTGATTGGTAGAATTGTCTACATTATTTTTTAAAGCTGTTTCAAATGATAATTTTTAAAAGACAGGTTTGTCATTTCCTTTAGTAATCCTTGATTAAGATTTTCTAACGCATATAATTGATAAGGAGATTTATCACACTTTCACAAAATTTTCCAATCTTTACAAACTTCTTAATGAAAGAAATGTCAAAAGAATCACAGAGAAAATAAAGGGGCAATATATTAAATACTTATTTGAAGAACTATTTTAAGACAAACTATAGTTTTATATTTATTCAGTTTTTATTGGAAAGCTTTCGGTTCTTTTTTTTTTAGAAACTTGTGGATTTTTTCCACAGACTGTTAGACCTAATTTTCAAAATTGTTTTCCAAATGGATATTGAATATTTTTGATATGATTCAATTGTTCTGACAAGACTATTCAATTCAACTATAAGCCATTAGCCATACATACATATATTATATTGTATTCTCAGGCTTTTTTTTTTTTTGTTATTATGGCTAGGCCGATTAGACTTTTAGCTCCTCGTCTAGAAGATGTCTTCCATAAGATGGTCAACTCTTAACGGTTACCTACTAACTGGTTCGAGATGCCAGCATTGATAATCTTCAATTGGAAAAAAGAGAACCAACTTGTCGCGTCATCCAATCAAATTGAAGCGAAATGCGACACCATGTCTTTTAGCTTACCTCGTATCTGATGCCAATGAACCAAGAAATCATTTTAGGCCAATACCAAAAAAAAATGGTCTGAGTTATATTGTAAGAAACATATAATGGCACGTGTGAAGTGATAAGATAAGCTGAAAGATACTATTTTAATACAAGGCTAACGGGAAGGCAGGGGTAATCAATTAGAAAAACTGCGTATGCGGTGAATGTCCTGTTAGCCATTTATTTTTTTGGTAGTTCACTGAACTTGCCACTTGCCTGCTTGTTGGTGGCCTAATGAAGTGTGCGAAAGAGTAAATAGAGAGCCACTCTGTCTCTTTCAGTCACTCTTACTTACTCGCTCTCTCTTTCTTACTCTCTACCTTGTTTTGTGGCAATTACAGGCAATTTTTTCGGTTAAGCAAAAAGCCAACCTACAATAAATGTCCAAAACATGCTTCACTTTTTTTTTTGGTATTTATTTTATTTTTTTTTTCGCTTGAGTTATAAAAATAGTTAAATTTATGCGCTGACGTCATTTTTTTTTTTTGTGTTTTGTTGGTTGGTTATGGCCCTAGGAAATGCGAGTGAGTAGAGAACCAGAACAGAGAGATATATAGAGAGGGAAGGAGAGAAAAAGAGAATAAGCAACCATTTGGTCTTAGACTGGTTTAGTTCTCCCCGGCCTACATGTCAGAGTCAATAGGCTCTCTCTGGCCCCTCTTGGGCCATTTTCTTGAGTTCCTGTTCGATTGCTTTAATTATGGCTGCGTCATTTTTTATTTCATTATTATTATTATTATTGATATTCTGGTTGTCGATGAGTTAAGCCAATCAATATTGAGTGGTAATAGGCAATTTGCTATTAGCGCTTAAGAGTAAGCAAGTAAGCCAAGAGGTCTAGAAAAAGGGGATCTTGGTAAGTTGACTCAAGTTCTAAGGCTAAACACTTTTAGTTCAAACAAAAGAGTCAATATTGTATATGGTATGAGTACATATAAAGTATTTGGGTTTTGCTTTCTATTAAATAGATTACAACAATTAGCATTACCATTACAATATCTCCATCAAAGTTAAGTTTTTGAAGTTTTGCTAGTCATTTCATTTCACATAAAAATCATGTCTATACTTTGACATATAAATCATTGTACAAAAATATTTCCAATATTATATAATACCTCAGCAGTAAAGCGATATAATAAGTCTAAACTAAATGTATTTAGTTTTAAGCTGAATTTAATTATCAAGAATATAAATATATATTTAATATATATATACATATTATAGATAGATGTAGAGTGTATAGCAAAGTTCAACTTGTTTTTGGAAACTTTTTAGCAACTAAATAACGATTAAAATTATTTATTATTATTCTTTCACAAAAGTTGTTTAATTTTGTAAACTTTTCTTTACTTCTTTATCAAAATTTATGCACTTTTTGCCTATTTTGCGAGATCTCATTTAAGTCAACAATTGAGACCTTGGTCTTGACTTTGTTCTGAGAGTTAAGTACGGGATTGTCGGATACAGATTGATATACTTATTTTTGTTCAGCGATTTGTGATTTAAGACTTACATCTGCCTTGGTCGCTTTCAATTACAATTAATTTGTTTGAAGGACTTTCTTTGATTTGACTGGGAAACGTTTAAGCTTTATCATATTAGCCTAGCTAATCGTTTGCTTTCATTTCGTTTGGGGGCATTTGTCGACACGTGGCCCTAGGATACTAGAAAATGATTCCCTGCTGGCAGGCACGCGCAATCATAATTACACAATTGTCCGGGAAAAAAAAAAAATCAAGAGAATAACAAGAGAAATGACAAGCGACACAAATGAAATATAACGCAAACAAAATATCAAATTTAACGCTAGAGACAAGAAGAAAGCGATATACATATGTATGTATGTACTATCCAGGACATTGTCGCGCTTGTGATGAAACATGCCGCTCACATGTCACTGTGATAAATGAACAATTTATTAAATTACCTCGTAGCCAAATAGAAATCAAAGCAAATGGGGCCAACAGAGAATGAATGAGATGGATGGATGGTTGGATGTTTGGATGGGAGAGTATAAAGAATGGCAAGTGACATGAGACGTGAGTGTGTATGTGTGTGTGTGTGGACATTGAAGGCTTTGAAGGAAGTCTGTGTGCCTAGGCGTTGATTTATTGTCACAGGAAAGTGCTATAAAGCGTTGGCAAACTTGCACAGCAGTCCCATCTAACTGTGTGTATGTGTGTGTGTGTTGGTGTGCGTGGAGGATTTGTGGTCAGAAGATTGTTTCTCACAAAGAATTTGAGGTAAAGCCTGTCTAAAACCTGGCTCAAATTTTGTTAGAATGTAAGCCATATACATATATGTACATAGGCGAACTTGATTCTTGCTAATTGTTTACAACTCTTTTTGATATTGAAATTAATCAATGACAAATGGCTTTAAAAATAAATTTTAAAAAAGTTTAATTTTCATTTTAAAGAAGTCTTAAAAAAAATTGTAGACTATTGTTTAAAAAGTTCTTTTCCATTTTGGGCTTCTGAAAAAATGATTTTTAAACCATAAATAATCTTAAGGCAATCGAAACTGATAACTTCGACTAACAGTATAATTACTTAATTTCCAGAGTCTTATGAAAAATGTAGTCCAATAGTTGAGAACCTTAAAAATCAAAGGCGAATCACATAAACCGTCGTCTATGGATAAGAATTTTGCTCTGTGTGGCTTTTGTCAAAGTTTATTTGCCTGCTTTTAGGCGCTGCGGCTTTATGCCGCTTCTCTTTTGTATAGAATAGAGAGATAAGCCACAACTTTTTCTCTAAATGACAGATGAATGGGGCTTTCTATGTATTTGATGTATAAATTTGCATAATTCTAGTTAGAATCAAAAAATTAAAGTCAATATAATATATATATATGTATGTATATATTTTTTTATTGTATCTGTGGTTGATGATGATGATGGACGCCTAAAAGCGGGCTACAGTCAAAATTGACCACCGTGTGTGGCAGGGGGGTGTGGTGGTGAGGTCAATAAACTCGATAACTTTGGAGACCTCTTGTCCTTCGATATCTTCCTTTTTCGAGTGTTTGTTTATTGTGTTTTTCTTTCGTTGTATTAATATTAACCCACTTCAAAAGCCTTCGCATACGCATTTTATTTGCATACATTTGTGCCACAAATGCTCTTATATTTTCTCTCTCTGTTTCACTACTTCTACTCCCACTCCATCCCACCCACCATCTCTTGGTCACCTACGGTCGCTCTCTCCCTCACTCTCTCCCTCTTTCTTTCTATCTTTCCCTCTCTGACGTATGTATGAAAGTGCGTTAAAAGCTTTTGCGGCAAACCGCGTATTGTTCACTTTTTTTTCACTGCGTTGCTCTTGTTGTGCCATTTGTTCTTATTTATTTTGTTGTATTATTTTTTACGTCTTTTTTTTTCTGCTGTTGCTGTTGTTTCGGTTTCTGTTTCGTCGTCTTACGTATGGAGGCGTCGCTGCCAACGTCGAGAGAGAGAGCGTCGCCGTTAACGTTTTGTATCTTGATTTTGGTTTCAACGGTGAATGAACTCAGGACTTGAGGACGTTCAACTGCCAAGCTGTGTGTCCCAAAAGCGTTTCTTCTTCGGTTTATTCTCTCTTTCTTCTCATTCTCAATTTTGGTCTGCTTCTTGCTGTATTTGTTGTTTTTGTTAATGCTGCGTAACACATTTTTTTGTTGTAGTGTTGTTGTTTTTTTTTTTTTTATATATTTTGTTAACTGTTCTTTGGGTTGGAATATTGCAAATTATGCGCATTGGTGTTTTCCAGCTTTTCCTTTTTTTGTTAACGTTTTTTTTTTTGTTTGTTGCGGCTTTGTGGCCTGTCTAACAATATATTTGACATTTTTCATAATCTATGTATGTATGCATGTCTGTGTGGGTGTGTGTGTGTGTGTGTGTGTGTGCCTAGGGTACGTGTTTGTGTGTGTGCATTTTAAATTAAAAATTGTGGTCGATATTTAGGCGCTTTTTCTATTTTAACCATGATATATGCATTAAATAAAAAGACATGAAATTTAATGGAAAACAAATAAACTAAAATTTACATTTCTATTACTTTATGCAAAATTAAATAAAGCTCAAAAATATATTAAGTGAACCACTTTAATTGGTTAGACAATTTTTTAAAGTTTAATTTTAAATCATTTTTAATCAAACTTGAAATACAAGGGAAAGCTATATTACTTATTTATTCGATCAGCAACTACTACAAAAACTATTTTTGTAATCTCTAGGACAAGGCCGATCTAGATTGTGAAATTGGAACATTTTTGCCCCTTAAACTATGCAAAAGTATTCTCCGTATATAACAAAATTATGTTTTCGTATGCATTTTAACTTAAAGATTGTCTATAAGCAATTTTTGATTCGAGAAATATTTTTACCCATGACATTAAAATTTCTTAATGTGTTTTAAGACCCTAAACAAAACTCATTATTGCATACTTTAGGGGGCGAAAGTCGCCCTCATTTCATAACCCTTCGCTCTGTCTATGTTTTAGACCAAAACATAGACCCTTAATATGTTAATCAAAGTCCACTAAGAGAAAAACAGTTTAATCAATAATGAAACCGCCTGAAAGATGTCCTTGATAAGTTATCATTATAATTTAAAGACAACTTAGAAAGTTCTAATTCCCTTGAAAAATTAAACTCTGTAAGCAGGGTCAGTTTTATCTATAACAGAAACTAATATAACTAACTAAACTAAATATAAACTAATTACCCAAACCGGATTTATATAAATTAATTTTCTAAGTTATTTAAAGAAACATATTAAGTTTAGAAACCAAGAATTTCAATTCTTTTAGCCTCAAGATACAGGACAAAAGAAGAATACTCATTACCAAAACTCACTTAAATTTATCGACAATTTGATTTAGAACCGCATTTAAATGGATCACAAAGTATACAAAAAAAGGCAACACTGGTCGGGAAAGAGTTATGTAATTTCCCATCCTAGTCATAATTTGTTTTGCACATTCCTTGAAATTAAGCTAAAGTTATTCCTAACATTTTTTCATTTAATATTATATCGATGCCACAATATGACAAATATTCAATTGATATATAGTAGATATATATCTTTGTATTTGAGGGAAGGCTCTCATACTAAGAGATTAGCTATTTACATTGCATTACAAATCTAAAATTGATTGGTCCTGCAAAGTTTTCATGCTGAGCCTATAATTTTCCAATTTTAGCTAATATTTTGATTACTTCTAACTAAAAATAATTTCCCACATTATAAAATATTTTTCCCACACACAAAGTTAATCAATTTCTCATCAATTTTTAATGGACAAGTGGCCTTTGAGTCTAGCCATCGATAAAGAATTTTTAATGGTATAAGATAGTAAATAAATATATATGATGAATGAGCTAATTGAGCTACTAAAAAACGATTATTTTTTGCTAATAGATTTTTAATAGCCCTCTGCACAACAATCGCTTACACACACGCACACACACACACATTCAAATGACCACAAAGCCTACCAAATAGCCAATCTATAAACACCAAAACAAAATAAATGTTCCGAACAAGAACCCTTTAGAGGATCTTTTCACAGCTCAAATATCCCGAAAGAAAACATGTGAACAAGAAAAGGATACAGAAGCAGCTGCTACCCAAATACAACAAAACTTAAGCCCCGCCCACAATTTTCATAGGGTTCGCAACAACACAGAAAAAAAAAAAAAAAATTATATATAAAGATGAAGAAAACTTCCAAGCAATAAAAATTCAAGTTCAACGAATTCTACGCTTTGGGTAAATAACCTGAACTCGGGCCGTGTTGTCGTTGTCGTCGTCGCCGTCGTCGTCATTGGCTTTGTCGCTGGCGTCGTCATCAGGGCGCCAACACCCCAAAAAAAAAAAAAGAAGAAAAACCAAAAACAACAAGTGCCACATGACATCCTCGAAAAATTCACGCCCCAAAACGAGAGACAGAGAGAGAAGGAAACACACAAAAATTACAAAAAAAAAAAAGGCTGCAAGAGAGCAGCAGCAGGCAGCAGCCGCCTCAACAACCTTGAACTTGAGAAGCCTGCACACACACACACACACACACACACTTACACAGAAGAGAGAAACCAAAGGACTAGACAGAGGGAAACCCCCTAACAAATGGAAGAAAATTTTCTACAAGCCTTGAGAGCAGCAAATAGATTTTCACACACACACCCCAAAAAAAAAAAAAGGGAAAACTTATGCAAATTTTCATAGCCGTGCGTTTTTCTTTGCATTTTTTACGGGTTGACGGTTCATTTTGAAGGAATTACGCACGTACTTGAATCATTTAGTTTATTTGATAATGGAATATTACAAAAGAAGTAGCAGCAGCTGGTCGAGCAACAATTTAGTGTACCCCCACTTTTGGGCACAACTGTACTTGAGAAAATTACTTCAACATGGCCATAAAAGTCAAGTGAAGTCAACACTTTGTGTGAACTTTAATACGATTTAAAATGTAATCAACAAATGCTCAAGAATCGAATGAAGTATTAATTAAAATTAAGGCCTTTCAGGCATCTCTTTCATTCAAGTAATATCATGACAGTTGGTTTTTAATTAATTTAGTTTAAAATATATACATTTCATTGCAATTCCTTCAAAAGTTTGCTTAGTACGTCAATCTGATGAATGTTATACCAAGCAATTGACACATTACAGTGTGGACACAGTGGCTCCTTTTGGTTCATTGTGGCTTGTGTCACAATTCCAGTTGCACAATTAAGGCATATTATATGATGCTTGCTGCATTGATACATATTCTCTGGATCTGGTACATTGAAGCAAATACTGCATTGCATAATATTACGTAAACGTTTCTTCAATTGCCGTTCACTGTTCGATACTTCATTGGCTTCTTCATCTTTGGTTTCTTCAGACCAACGCATTCTTTTTCTGGGCATTTTGAATTCAATTTCTTTTCTTTTTTTTTTTTTGTATACAAATATTGCTTGAGATTTTCTATTTCTGATTAGAGAGATAGATAAATATACAATATATAATTTTCAACTTAATACTCAAGGAGTAACTGATTCATTTTGAATTTCATAGATTTGTTTTAATTTTTATTTTTACTATTTCTAACTAATACAATTTAGTTTTTCCTAGAATGTTTTTGCGCAGAACTTTAAATGCAATCTTTCGATTTTATAATCTTCTTTTCCACCTAAACCATTGCTCATTTTATAGTTCATAATAGTATTTACATAGTATAGTTATACTATCTTAATCAATTTGCTGAGTTGACTAATTACTCTCTTATTATATTTAGACACACTATTTTATTTAATAAAGAATGTTAATTTTATATACTTTATTTATTATATAAAATCAAAATAGATTAATGTAACTTAATTTGTAATATAAAAATTAGTTGAAGCAATGAAATTTGATTATTTCTTTAATCATTATTCCTATTTATCAATTTTAAAATAATTCTCTTTACACTTTTAGCACCAAAATGCCATTTAGGCAATATTTTCTGGACATTTTGAAAAAGGGTTAAGTAAACTTAAAAGGCAATATCTGAAAAATGGAAAAAAGGGGCCAATTAAACAGATCTGGCCAAGCCTTTGCACCTGTTAGTCCACTTTTTAGTTCCGTAAGGACTTTAGGACGGAACTGAATTCCTAAATTCTCAAAATTAACTTGCCAAATCTAGTCTTTCTTGTTACTGTAATTCTCGTTTAATAATCAGAGATTAAAAGAATAATTGCGAGAATTATAATATTAATTAAATAGATTTTATGTTTCTGGTCAAAAGGAAACCAATCATAATTATACATACGTACATATATCAAATATAGGTAGAATTTCATATTAATTCTCTTGATTTAATCTATTTAATTGTAAAGAAATTTAATTTTTAAGTATTAATATTGTTTAAGAATTTCATAAAAGTTGACGAAGCAAATGTTCTAGCATATATGTATTGTGTAATAATAATTAATTTTAAGCCTCAACACATATCACCTCTTGTCATCATTTCACCATCATCGCACATCTAAGCTGCTTTAAAATTAATAACTTTAACGGTGCTAGCATAGAGTAAAAGAGAGTGAGAGAGAAAGGTGCATTCTCATAGGAAGGTAATAATATACTACTCCATGAACATGACACAGATTCTAGCTAGCTAGCTAACTAACTAACTCAACATTAATTAGTTTCATCTAATTACAGGCAAAACAAGTAAAAGGAGGAAAATTCAGTAAAGAGAAGAGCATAATGTTTGGGTCACTGGATACCAGTAGCAACATTTACATATACATATGTATATATGTATATAATATGTATGTACAATGTACATATGCATGTATTTAGTTTGTGCAGTTATGTTTTATGCCATTAATGCCACAAATTATATGTCAAAGCATAACATATTGCTGATGATGTCGCCAGAGATTTGCGGTTAATTAAAGGAAAAAACATATAGAGTGAAAGAGGAAAGATTGCAACAATTGTGGCTTACTGTTAGATGGAAAAGATAGATATAACAGAGACAGAGAAAGAGAGAGGGAGATAGAGAGAAGAGATTCAGAGGGAGAAACTCGTTCGCTAATGACTTGTCAAACTGTACTTCTTTTTCTCTTTTTTTTTATCGATAACAGTCGAATGTGTCAGTAAAGTTAGTGTTGGATAATATATAGAGAAACAAAAGAATGTCTTGTATGCATAGAAATCGACACTGACAACAACAATTGCAACCAGTTTTTCTTTATTTTTTTTATTTCCAGTATTCCATTAAAGGCCACCTTAAACTTTGGCTTACAAAACACGTAACATGGCCAAAAACCAAAAACAAAAAAAGCTTTTGAAGTTTAACTTTATCGACAGGAAACTTCATTATAAACGACATTGGCACACTCAAATACACATGCACGCACACTTGCTTATTGTCGTCTAACGGCAATAAGCTGGAGGGGAGGGGGCCGCCCATCTCCCCCATACATCCCCTCTATTCCAACTCCACTGAGAATGTGGTAATAGGCCGACATTGCCGTCGTCATAGCCATCGTCATCATTGCATTGTTTGTTGCCAAGGGGCCATCGTTGCTGGCTAAAAGAAAATAACTGTGTGAAACAAATTATGGTCTATGGGCGTGAAGTTGTGTTTTTTTTTTCTCCCTCCCCTCTCCCTCTCTCTCTCTCTTTTGGTTAGAGTAGGACACCTTGTGCTGGCAAGGTAAAAACACAACGAAAAAGAAAAAAAATATCTAACATTGCAACGTGACCATCGCGCGGCGTTTTGCCTTTGCACTTGTAACGTGTTTTCGTTGGCTTTTTTTGTTGCTTCTGTAGCTGTAAACTTGTTCGAGTTGCATGGCCAAAGCCAACTACATAGGCCAACTACCATTGAGAGGAGAAAAAAAAAAAAAAACAACGCTACACAAAAACTGGATTAGAGGCCTGTGCGCTTTGGCAAAACACAAAAACAACAAGAAAAAAAAAAAAAACAATAACTGTGCAACTGCCAAAGACGAGTAGTTGGGCTCGCCGCTTGAGGATCCCACTGGCCACAGTGGGGCAAAAATTTTAAATAAAATATTCCAACTATTGCTTTCAAAAAATTCGTAAAATATTTTAATTTGATATTAATATTAAGCAACATACCAAATTTGATTAAAATCGGTCTAAAAATGGTCGAGTTATTCATATAAACCTTTTCCCAATAAGCAGGAGTGGGCCGTTGGTTGGTGGCGGCGCTAGTGTGCTCATGTGTTTGCAGAGTAAACGAGATAGCATATGCTATGAGTCATGGAAAAACAATTTAATAGACATTCATTTGGTTTTCAAAATTTCAAATGCTCTATATTTCGTTTATAACAACGAATAGTTTGATTGTACAATCAATCGAAAATCATAGTAAATATCGGTTAGAACAAATAGGTTAAATAGCGTTATAATCATCTTCCGATATGAATAACTTCAAATTCGCAACTTGTCGGAAAAATAAGTTTATAATGAAATATATCAAGTGAACTTTTCTAACAAGATTCTTATACATTAAATATGTATTACTTAGTCTTACAAACTATTAAAAGATCGATCAAACGAAGAAAGTGATTTGTGATTGAAATGAGAAAAATTTTTCTATAATTAATAATAAAGCGTTAAGTAGCAGATGGATTATTTACGCTTATCTTTAGAAAAGCTTATCATGAAAATGAAAAAAAAACAACAGTTACAGTTTTAAAAATATCACTCAAATTGGAAAAAAAAAAAACGTCATATGTTCATTCATATATTAAGTTTGTTAAATATACAGTGGATCACAATAATATTTGTTTTTAACGCAAGTAACTTTATTAAAATTAGGTTAAATAAGAAAACTAAAAATGGTAAATTATAGGTGGATGTATTACCTCTTCATTAAGGTACAACATCACAATATTTATTTTAAAACCAAAAATAAAATGAACTGAAACAAAATAATGGGCTAAAATCGTGGCACATTAATATTAAAATATTTAAAATATTTCGAGCTATTAGACACAAATTATTGATGCAAAATTCTTACTTAAATTGTTCAATTCAATATAATTCAATTTAGTTCAATTTATTTTGAATTGTCCTAGTGAGAACAGATCTTAAATAAACAATTTAAACCAAAAAAATGTCAAATATACAAATAATTAGAGTTAAGTTCTCTAGCTACATATATTTCATACATATATTATATGCAATTTATTTATTCTTAATATTGATATTAGCCTAGAAAAAAACTTCTGATCCTTAAGTAGATAAGTAGTTTTTTCATAATATCACTTCTGTCTAAAGTTATATAATTTATGTAATTATATAATATTCATAAAACAAAAAACTCAAAAATTCAGTTAATGTAAAAAAGTCTTGTTCTCCAGTTTAAAGTCCGATATAAAGGTGGATAAAGCAATACTGAAAGGTAGTTCCATCGGGGATAATAAAAAGAATTGTGGTCAACAAATAATTTTGTTTTTCACAAATTTAGGACTTAAATTATGAATTAAAAAAAAAAAAAAACAAGTAAAATAAGAAAGTCAGATCTTTCACTAACCGAATGACTCGTTTGTGTTTTTTTGTTTTTTTATGTTTTTATGCCATTCATTTTCATTTCATTTCATTTTTATTTTGAAAATTTAATTTTCTGCAAACAATTATTGTTGAATAGCTTTTATACCACTGTGCGTGCGCACGTCATCGAATATGCATTTCGTTGTGTTGTGTTGTGTTGGGTGTTGCTGCATGTTTGGCATCGCATCCGTTGTTGGATGCAACGACGTCTCCATCACCGTCGCCACCAACTCCAAGTTGTTTTTTCTGTTATTGTTTTTTTTTTCGTTGTTTTGTTATTGGCACGTTTTATGTGTTGTGGCAAACTGGCAGAGAGTGAGTGAGTGATGGGGGGAAGGGGGGGAGTAGAAGAAGCGAATGGGGGAGCTGACTGTTGTAAAATAGGCAAAAGTAGTGAAAACTCGTTTTTATTTTTCTTTTCTTTTCTTTTTTTTTTGTGTTTTTTGCCTACGTTTATTTGTCGGCTTTTTGAAGTTTAACTACTTTTGGAGGCAAAGTTGGCTGGTTGGTTAGAGCTGCTGGCCATATCCTTTTTGGGCCCCACCTTGCTAGGTTTCTATGGCAAGATTTTATGTGTGTGTGTGTGTGTGTGTGTGTGTGTATATGTGTCTGGGACGACGATGCTTTGAAGTCAGTTGGGTAAAGTTGGCCCAGAGTAGGTCAGGAATGCAAAATGTTAACGTTGCTGTTGTTGTTGTTGTAACTGGTTGTTGAACAAGGCTAAAACCAACGAGTCGCGCCTACTCTGCGACTGCACTTGCTACTGCTTCATTGTGTGTCTGAGTATGTGTGTGTGTGTGTATGTGTGATTTTATGTACGGTATTTTCTCATATTTATATTTACCGTTAGAAGCCGCTAAAGTTTCTCGTTTGACTTTGCAAGTTGTTAACTTGACTTCACTGGCTTTTGGGTAAGGCATTTAGTTTGGCTTTTTAACTTATTTTCGTTCGTTTAGAGGACCGCCTCTGCCTATCGACCAGTTTATTTTTTTTCCATTTTTTTATAGCTGTCATGTCATAAAATTAAATTAACACAACGTTTTGTTTTTTCTAGACTTGGTCCTCTTTTTGACGCCCTTTTTGTTAGATTATTTTTACGGTGTTTAATGGTTTTGGCAGTTTGACAGTTTTTTTACATTGGCAGAAATTAGCTACTGATTCAGTTACATAAACGACCTATAAATAAGGATTTATAATCCTAGATTTTCGTTACAAAAACTTTCAGCCTAAAGTTTAAACATTTTGTTTTAATGTCAGTTACTAATTAGTTTTGAGTGTCACTTGTACAATCAACTATCTTTAATATAGTTTGAACTTACATTATCGTTACGTTTAAAATGTGTTAAATTTATTATAAAAAATCTGTTTTATTTTAAAATTTTGGTTATTATCTTCTCGATATTTGACAGACTCAGGTAAAGTATTGACATTTTAACGATTCTTATTCATTATTCCAAAAAGTTGTCCATTGTTCCAAAAAGTTTATCGCTATTAAATCGGAAGGGGATTATCTAGTTTTTAGTGATAATTTTAGAAACTGTAGCAAATAGTTTTTTTTTAATGGTCCATTAGATCTAAGGAAAGTTCCTCGACAATGTCAAAAGGAAAAATGCTCCTCTGTGAGGATTTTTGTATAATGTCTTAATTTCAGCCAAATCGTACATAGTACGGAATAGTTAGCATTAGTGTAGACAGACAAATTGTTTTTTTAAATTGTAAACAAATCAATGTGAGGCGATAAACTGAGACAGAGAGAGAAAGAATAATCGAGACTAGGGAGAGACAGCAGGCAAAAAAAAAATAAAAATAAGAACGAGAAATGTTGGGGAAAGAGTACGGAAAACAAGAAGCATAGCATAAAATCCTGACACATTACATTTACAGTTGTGTAAGGACCAACAAACAAACAAAAAAAAAAAAAAAAACAAAAGAAACATAAAGAAAGCTAAGAAGGGTAACCCCTAACCCAGTCATTTTATTCCACATCTATGAAGTAGCGCGACGCCAGCTTACATTTGTGTGTAGGTGTGTATGTACATGAGTGGGGATGTATGTATGTATGTTTGTAGCTTGCCAACAAACTACGTCAACAATGAAACGTATTGGCATTGGAACAGACAACGACGACCCATTGCCATTTTGTTTGTGTTTGTTTTGCTCCAATTAGCAAAAGCGCGCTCTTCCCAACTCACTCTAGCTCTCTCTCTCTCTTTTGTGCGCGATTATCCCCACTCTCAGTGTTCTTAGCGTGCTCACTCTCTCTCTCGTGATTCCTCATTGAAGTGCTCTCTCTGTTTTGCTCTCTTGTGGTTTTGTAGCTTGCGTCATTTTTGCTTTGCAAATAAATTTTTTTTGCTTTTCATTTTGGACTTTATTTTATTTTGTGGTGAAAGCTTTTCTTTTTGGGAACCCAAACAGCTGCTCGCTGAAAATATTTCATTTTCTTCTCTTTATCATTTCTTTTCGTTTTGTTTTTGTATCTCTGTGGTACATGTTGTTTTGTAGCTTTGCCATGGGTTTGTTTCATTGTCATTCATGATGACGCCAAAAACAAAAACACAAAAAACAAAAAAAAACTAAACCAAAAAGAAATGCCGGTTGGGATAGGGTCACTACGCAAAGAGAATAAAATATGGGAAATCTCTTATTTCCAGCTTCCATCTCTGCATTTGTATTCTCAAGTGTCTGTTTAGATTTCTGTTTTATACATAATATAAATCCAAATTGCTCTCACTTTAAGCCACGAGAAATCTCAGTGTGGCTGTTTGGTAGCGGACACACTAATTATAGCCAAATTCCTCTATCACTTTCCCATGATTTTGATTAAATTATCTCACTTTCTCAGTGGAAATTAGTTTTGTGGTTTTTCCTTTCTGACCTTATGAATATTTTCATGCATACATATGTTTAATTTTTAATTACAGGATTGACCATCAAAAAACCAAAGTTTCAAGGAAATGTCCTAGAAAATAAATTAATAGCACGAACGAAATGTAAAAAAGGTTTTGGCATTGAATGGCTAAAGTTTTTCAAATTTACTGAAAATTGCAAAGGACTTGGAAATTTAAACTTTAGCCGTTTAAATGGATTCTAAAACTAAAGTAGTCTGTTAAGATATTTTTTAACGTTTCTTCATTGGTTTAGCTCAGTTTACTGAGTTTCATATTTCTGACTTTAAATACTATTTGCCAGTTAATTTACTCTTTTACTTCTACTTGATTTTTGTTACCAAAATTCATTTATTTGCTTAGCTATAAACAATCATACATAATCGAGCTAACAACTAATCAGTACAATTTTTTGTTGGTCTTCACCGACAATAACCAAAACGAACCAGCCAACAAGTCAACAACAGCTGTGGCGATGTTTCTTATCGGAAATAGAAATAATTTAATCGACATGGCATAATCAACCATGAAATTTGAAATCAAGCTGAATAAGTTAAAGTTTTCTTAGCTATGCTATACTATTAGCATTAATTAAAATGTTTTATGTCTTAATCAAATTGTAATTAAAAAGTCTTGAAACAAAGTATAGAGGACTTCCGAATGCCATTCATAAATCTATCAATATGGCAATTAAATCAAGTAAAAGACTTTTTAATGAAAATCGTAAGATTTATAGAGCCAAAAAAAAAAACCATTGTATCCATTTTTTTTTTTTTGCTTTTTGGGGCACACTTTATAAAAACTTTCGACAAGTGCAAAAAAAAATCGGCATTCTTTTCGCCAACTGTGCTAGTTCTTCTTACAATATATTGTTCACACCAATTCATTAATTTTGTTTATTTTGTTTACAATTGGAAAAATTGAGAGGGAGAACCAACAAAAAAAAAAAAATTGGGCAGATTGCCAATTAATAATGGAAGGTATAATGGAAATCATAAAAAGAAAAGTGAATCTCAAGAGGGTCTTAACTAACAAGCAACAAACATCTGGAAATTGGCCTAATACTATGTGGTGTGTGTGTGTGTGTTTATAGTGACTGAAAATCACGCACCTTCTACAAGAATCATAAAAATCATTTCCAAATACATAAAAAGAACATAGAGTATAAATTGTTAATACCCGTGGCTTAGTGTCAACTGCTTCCACACATACTCCATAAAACTGTCAAGATTTCTCAGAGTGACAACATGGAAACCCGCGCATTATCACAACTTTAATGAGTTCTATGGGCAAAATGAAAAAGAACTGACAAAAAAAAAAAAAAAAAAAAAACTACATACTATGTGGTAAGACCCCAATGTTCTTTCCAACCGTTCGCGCTCAGTTGTTCGTTCTCTCATTCTCACCCGCTCTTTTATTCGCTCACGTATCTAGCCATCTCTCTCTCACGCTCTGTTGTTCTGAGCGTGAAACGAACGAAAAATGCTAACGAAACGAAAATGCAAAATGTCAATGTCCTCCTGTACAATTGCGTCGCAGTTTTTTGTTCGCGGAACATCGTGGCAATGGAACAGTCAGCCAGCCAGCCAGCGCAGAAAAAAACTTAACGTAGACCAGCAGCACAGCTCGTATAAATGCATGTGTATAGGTGTGTGCGTGTGTGTGGATTGGAGTATCTGTGTATAGTACGTAGGATGGACGTTTGTGGAGCCACTGGAATGTTTTGAGGGGGTGTTGGGTAGGGAGAGGTGAAGGGAACAGCATGTGTGCGTAGTTTAAAGTTTCTTTTCGAGTTTTCTTGAGCGCGCGCGCGCCATAAATTCAAAGTAAATACAAATAATATCATTCTTCTTCTTGTTTTTTTATTCTTTCTTATTTTTTATTGGCTTTGAAACTGCACTCGCAATAAGAGCAAGTTTTTTTAATAACTGTCAGTGGGAGTGAAATGAGGCAAAGAGTGGACTTTTCTTGTTGCCAATAATTTAATGAAAAACGGAAATGCCATTTTAGATTTATAGTTTGATAACAACAAACAAATAAGCAGCAGCAATTGGTCAGTTGGCGAAAAGTTGTTACATTCTGGTTTTGACCAGATTCTGTTTTGTGGTGGAAGGGAGAGGCAAAGGAGGTAACAGATGTCGTTTGAAGTTTTGGCCATTGGCAAACTTTTTGGCCAACGTTCTAGTAAGAACAAAGTTTTTATCATATTGTACATTTGAAACGGGGTTCGATGATTGCACATATATATTGCAATGGATAATGTTTCATAAAGGTTTTCTGATGCATTTTTATCATTTAGAATACAATCTGCTTTAGAGCTATGAGAAAATTGGTTCGAAATCTTCAAAGAAAGAGAATTTGAATTGTTGCTTAAAATCCAACATTGTGTGAATTTTACAATTTTTAAAGAATTTATTATTTCGAATTTATTCATTCGAAGATTATTTCAATAGACATCATATAGAAGTGAACAGGCTGTCTGTATATTTTGTCCATCTTTAGCAGATTTTGCTCAGGACTCCAGAGTAGTATTTGCCATACTAAACTAGTTGAGAATTACAACCAAATAAAATTTAATGCTGTGCTTCGTGCCGAGTCTATTGAAAGCTTAAACGATTTTTAAAGTTTGAAATATCAAGGGGATTGTAAGAGATTAGGTCGAGTTTGAAATAATTTCTTTACTATGTATGTACGGCAATAAATTGAATATTTCTGTTATCCAGTTAAGTTAAGGTCTACACTCTTTTTTAACGGATTCAGAAGTTTATCAACAAAATTAAAGATTTTTCAAAAAAATCTGATAATTAACTGCCCAATGTCCTAAATTTGTGGCCACTACTGTACATCAATTGAACATAGAATCTACCAACTAGTAAAATTGTTTGGCCATTAACGGGTTATAATTGGGCAGGAAACAATTCGTCAAAGTTTCGATAAATATTTACCTAAACTACTCGAGATTTCAGTGTTGAAAAGTGAAAAAATCGACTAAAGCTAGATTTCAGTGTTGGCAAACACTATTTTTTATTTGGCACGTTGTTTGACCGCCCTGGCAGCCAAATATTTTATTATGAATTATAAAATTGAGGAATATTCGGCTGCCAGAGCTACTTTTAGCTACAATCCCGCTAAAAACATAATTTTTCTTTTGTTAATTACACAAAAACTACGAAATAAATCGCCAATGCGCACCTGGTACCAAATTTATGTAGTTTAAGCGCGTTTTGCGCCCGAGTAGCTTAAGTACATATTTACCAAAGATTCCACTATACTCGACTTTTAATTGAATTTAGTAGAAGTTCCCACTATAGTCGACCCATTTTCAATACAAAGTCGACTAAATGCAATTGTCTATTTTTCTTTTGACTTTTCCATCATTTTCTTTCGACCATTTCAAAATTTCTTGCATACCTAGCTCTAATTATTTAACGACGAAAGAAGATCGAAGATTCGATGATCTTTTTTCAGTTCGACAATTGCAAAGTTAACACTTTTGAAAATTATGTTTTAAGTAATTGAATTTTACTGTTTTTAGCAAAACCGAGGACAAATATTTAATGTCATTAAAGATTAAATAATTTGAGTATAATGTTTATAATATCAAATACTACCTAACACCTAGCTACTACTTCACACTGTATTCCTACAGTTCATTTTTATTCTACATATATTAGGTAGCTGATTAGATTACAAGGTACTTATATTGCTTTCATGTTTGTAATTAACTTATTAACGTTCAAATTATTTATAATGGATATTATACAATTTTCAGAAGTCGATATAAGAATTCTTTCAGTATAAAACCCTAAAATTTTGCACAGTGGAATAAAACTTACTACTTCTGCTTAATATTCTATTTAGTTATAAGTAGTTTTTCTTCTTAACTTACGTACTATAGATTCTTCGGTCAAATGTTTTGTAGTACATACCTAAAAAGAAAAAAGAGAGAGAAATAGAATTAGTTAAATTATTGATGCTTGATATTGAAATTGAATTTTTTCAAAAATAGAAACCTTTTCGCACAACCATCATGACCTTGCAGATAAAAAGGAAAACAGCGACAATAAGCCGGCAAATAGGTTGTACGCAGACTGCTAAATGCTTTGTGATTTGTTATTTACACCTAGGTGTAGTAGGTAGGTGTAGACCTACACGTGTAATCAAACACAATAAGCCATAAAAAATTATCATAAAAAACGTATTGTGCTATAAAAAAAAAATGGAATGCTGTAAAAATAAAGTTGACAATGAGAATGTGCCTGAACCTGGCAAAGGCCACCAGTGGCAGGAGTAGAAAAAAAAAGGTGAGCCTGGGAGAGAGGGAGGAAAAGAGAAATCCTTTGGCATACACAGACAAGGACAAAACGCTGGACGAGCGAAGCTCTTGTCAATGGCATAAATTAAGGCTTTGGGCTCAACACAACAATAATAACAACAACAACAACAACAATCCACAAGTGTCGACAACAGAGAGACCCATGGACTGTGTCAATTTGATGACGATGTCCTTGTTTGGCTTCGATATGCGACGACAGCGACACCCACAACAACTCACTCCTTTCCGACCCTGCTCCTCCCTCTTCACTTCTGTGAGCTGTGTGTTTTTTTTTTGTTGTCGCTGTTTCATGTGTATACATCCTTAAAACATTTTACAGTGCGTGCCATTTCCAGTGAAACATGATGTTTTGCTAATTCAAAAGATTTACACACAACGCTTTCAATTTGATTTGCTAGTTTTGCACAAGAATAAAGAGAAAGATAGAGAGAGAGAGAGAGAGACTAGTGGGCAAGAGAGAGACAGGCAAATGATGTTGCCATGTGGAAAATTTTCAAGCTACGTCTTGGTCTCAGTCTCAGTCCTAGTGTCTTAGAGGCACACCCATCTGTGGCATGTCTGGTTAGTTCGTATTGCGGAAAACTTCACGAGAAATCGTTAAATGTAATTAGTGGGGAATGGCAAAAGCAAAAAAATAAAAAAAAACAACAACAACAACAAAACGCAAATTGTATATAATTTTGTGATTTAAGCAAAAGGATTGTCCCCGCGACAAACAAAGAACAAAACAAATAAAGAAATTAATAGGAAAAAGGAAGGAAATGAATTTCTTTTTTTTTTTATTAATAAAGACATTGCCCCAAAAGCAAAAAAAAAAAACTGTAATAAATTAGAAATTCTTAAAATAAAAAAAATAAAACGAATAAGCATAGAAAGAAACAGCAACTAGAATTATTTAAAATTCGTCTCAACAACTTAAAAACATAGACGGATTCAGGGAGGAAATTTGGGTGTTTAGCCACCCCCTTAATTTTTCACTTTTCTTTCTTTACATCCCCAACTAGTGAATTTAAGAAATGGTTGGAAAATTTGTATAAATTCTTAATCTAACAAAATGCACGACAATTATTTGAATTTTTAAATCGTAATTTAAAAACCGTTGAAAAATATTTTTTACGTCCGCCTTTTGATGGTTGAAATCTTTGCTTTTATTTTTATAGATCTTTCTCTACTTTACACCTGAAATACTTATTTATTTATGATTTATTGGATCCAATATTAAAGTAGTTTTGGGAATGAATTATAATTATTTTTTTCATTTTGGGGATTAAATCTACAATTCGTTAAATTTTCTTTTTAATACAAATTTTTTAACGAGGCTTATTAAAATTAAAATTAATTTATATTTATGATTTAAAATTAAAACATTCCAAATTTACATATTGATATGTTTCCTCCCTGCTTTTATAATTATGAGAATATTTTCCTTCCAGTATAGATTTTCGGTATAAATATTTGTATTATAACTTTGTAATTTTCTGAGTGTAATTTTAAAAAAATTCCAATTCTAATTTTGTTTGAGTGCTGTGATTATGGAATTTTTCTTTAATCTGCTTTTATTTTTTACACCTTAAAGTCGCTCTATGAACTTGACAATGTCGAGAAAATACTTATGCTTGTTAATGGCTGCACAAAAAGTATCTAGAAGATAAATATTATGATTACGTTTGTTTTACGTTGATGACGTCATTCGAATGACGCTTAACAAAAACGCAACAACCCCTGACGAAAAAAGTTCATTGTCTTTATTTTACAGTTTATTGCACTTAATTAACAACAACAAAACAGCAAAGAGCAGAACATAGAGAGCGAGAGAGAGAGACAGGGACAGAGAGAAAGGGAATGTGATAGAGACATATAGATGGGGGCAAATTTTTGGCTTGGCAACACCTTTCAAATACAAAGATAATGAAATATATGTATCTGCCGGATATTAGCGACAACATGTGTCGCGGGAGGAACTTCTTGCCATTGCACTTCTCTGGAAATTGGGTAGAAGAAACAAAAAAAAACAGAAAAAAGTGGAACATTGAAGGCGGCAACTGAATCACGGACTTCTTCTTCATCATTATCATCATCATCATCATTATCATTAACTTCTTGTGCTGCTTCTTTAATGTTGCATGGCAAATTTAATTTCTAAATTGCAGCTGTCGTCAGCAAAGAACATAAGAGGAGCCACAAGAGCTGCTGTTGCTGCTGCTTTTGCACATTTGTCTTGGGTGTCTGTTGTAATCTTTCCAATAGAATCATAAATCATATATACAAAAACGAAGAAAATTGTGTATAACCATTTCATCAAAGGAAATAACAGGAGTGAGATTGCGTATACGCCATGTGTGTATGTATGTATGTATCTGTTTGTTGCCTTGTCACGAAATGAAGCATTGCTAGAACCTGTCAGTCTGGCGAATAACCAACAACATAGACAAAATGGCAATGAAAAGAACATTAAAAATAAATGAATTATTATTTCTCATTTTACCACAAGAAGGTAAAATCAAACCTTAATTTTTTTTTATTTTTTTTTTGTGAGAGTCGCAAAAGAATAAATTTGTTTTGAGCCATTTCTAATTAAGATTTTCTTTGATAACATTCTCAGATTCTGGTAACAGTTTTAGTTTTCACCATAAATAACTAATATTAAATAAACTTAAAATTTTTCAATTTTGGCAAAGACTACTTATTTTTAAAAAAATAATTTAGTATTGGTCTCTTTTGCCTTTTGCTTTGCTGGGATGTTAAAAGATGATTTTCTTTCATAGAAATTTACATGACTTTTTTTTTTTTTGCACCAAAGTTTTTCTTCTTAAAGTTTAAAAGTAAAAGACAAAACCCTTTTTTTCATATATCATAAGAATGAAAATCAGCCTCAATGACTTATAGGTTTTGTCCAATTCTTTATTTAATAAATAACAATTTTTATTGTGGCTTTTCTGTGAATGGAAAGTTTCAACTACATTAAGTAAGAACTCTTCTATTTGAAATCTTTGAGAACTTTTGCCCTGGTAATATAATGAAAAGTGATAATATTTTAGC
Organism: Drosophila insularis; assembly: GCA_018903935.1. Taxonomy (NCBI): domain Eukaryota; kingdom Metazoa; phylum Arthropoda; class Insecta; order Diptera; family Drosophilidae; genus Drosophila; species Drosophila insularis. The sequence goes on along the minus strand of JAEIFP010000666.1, from coordinate 5,774,405 downwards.
CCATTTTTATTTGCCTCAAAGCCAAATCTCAAGGTCTTTTATTTGTGTATTTCCTTCCATTGAATGCAACCTCAAAAAGCTTGCTTAATTACCCAATCCGTACAAGCGGCTCTTCATGGCGGCAGACGTCAGTTTTACTTCACTTCAAGTACTATATACATATATCTGCCTATGAATGTATATATGTACATACATACATATATACATACTACCTGCCTACCTCAATAACCAGACTTGAGAAGAGACTTCACCTTCAACGCAAATTTTTGCAAATCAAGTTTAAGCCCAAAAAATAAAAGAAGAAAAAGAAAAAAAACTAAAAAAAATCTTTTGCGATTTTTGTAGGTGTTTTTTTTTTTTGTTTTTGGTTTTGTGGCTTTTGGTTTTAATTTTCGTTGTCGTTTCTTTACGCCGCATAGTTTTTGCTACGTTTGATGTCTATAAATGTTGGTTAAGGTTGGTTTAACTTTGAAATCAAGTTTAGATACACACACAACAGCAGGGTTTTTGTTTTCAGTTTTTAAAGTAGTCATGATTGGTGGCAGAGGGGTGGGGATGAGGAAGGCAACAAACATTAGTTACACTTCGCTTTCTGTCTCTGTGTGTGTGTGTGTGTGTGTGTTTGTGTGGTAATTTAATGCTTTTGTCTTTATGCTCTTGTGTGCTTTATCATGGCCAAGTTTGTTTGACGCTACGCTAAAGGTTTGTGTTTTTTTTTTTTTTGTTATGCTCGTTTTTGGTATCATTGCTGGGGGTATTAGATACGGTCTGATTATTTGATAAATTCATAGATATGCCATTAAAATAATGGCAAATTATGTTTAAGCCAGGTGTATGTGGCATTGCAGTTGGCCAAGACAATTGCAGTGGTCGGAACTATTTTAAAAAACAATTTCATAGGTTTTTTTCATCTATATAAAGATTTCAATTGACTGATAAACTGCTCATTAGATGTTAATGTAAAATATAGTTCAATTTCCGTATTTATTTATTGATTATATTTAACCTAGAAAATCAACATAATTTTGTTGCAGTCGTTAACCGTTTTTAAGTTACTAACCCATATAAAATGAGCGTTTTCTATGGCATGTGATCGCTAAAATTTATAACTTTTTCCCTTTGACTTTCATTAACTATTCCTTAATTTAAAATATTTGAGATCACATTACAAGTTCAACAAAAGCTTAATAAGTTTAGACTTCGAATACTAATTTTCCACTTTTATTTCAGTTAATGAGTTTTTTTTTTTATAGATAAATTCATTGAATTCCATTTTTCTTTTATTATTGAAGCCCTAAAAAAACAACATTTTTATTTCAATATCTGTATACAGATAGTAAGAGGCACAACCCACCCACACAATCAACTGCCAGAGGGTGAAATGGAGAACTGCAAAGAGACTTTGGTCCCGTATTACTCATTTATGACTCGCTGCAGTTTGAAACAATGTGAAACTGTTTTTGGAATATGGCTTACATATATGTAAACAATTTTACTGCTTCATTTCGGTGTGTAATAAGACGAAAAGGCAAATATCTGATGCTATGTGTGGCCCCCAGCCCCAAAGCACAAGTCAGAGAGCAATAATAATAATAATAATACAACAACAAAAAAAAAGAAAGAAAAAACACCAAGAAATAATAATAATAATTTTTGCCTTGGGGTAGGTCATGCCCGTCTCTCTTTCTCGAATGCTGCTTGCACATTCTTATAAAGACCATTCACTCAGTGTGTGTGCTTTTGTCTGGTCTCCATTTACTATATATACATATCTACCTATATACAGACAAATACATATACAGACACATTCCCCACATATGTAATAAAAGCCAAGGAAAAGGGAGCTTCGAATTTTTATCTTTAGCTGTAGCTGTCTGTTCGTATTTGCCATGTCTCAAGAAATTATTTATCTCTATCCTATATATATAATCGAGCTATTAAACTTTCTCTCTAAATGTTCAATTCTCTTACTAACTAACAATTAGCAATTAAATCGCCTTATTTTTTTTTTTTTTTGTGTTGACTACTTTAATCTCAATTGAAATGTTTGCTTCAATTATGCAAATGGTTTTGTATTATTTTTTATTTTTTTCTTTCCTTTTTTGCTTCTCATCGTTTCAACATAAAAACTGTCAATTATCGTAGGCCATCAATTAGATTAATAACTGCAACAATGAGTTTTTATTGCCGCATAAATTATTATTAAATAAATAAATTTTGAAATCGTAAAATAAAACATTTCGTCTGTTTGCACTGTTTTTGCCATTTGTTCGGCTTTTGTTTTTTCCATTGACCATTTACTTTGTTGTATGTCGAGAATTTTAATGACTTGTTATAAAAACTGAAACAAATTATTCAATATAAATTGAATATGCTAATTGTTAGTAAAAAAAAAAATAAATTAAATTTTTTAAAGGCAGTAAAACCTGCAAAGCAAACATTAAAAAGTTCTAACAAAATAAAATAATATTTATATAAAAAACTAAATATGTAAATATGTGCAAAATATGTTTACTTAATTTATATAAATATTAATTCTCGTTGTTATAGTTCTTTTAATTAAGATCTTAAAGCAAATTAATTTATCGACATTTTCTGTTTATTTCTTATTTTATTTGATTTAATAATACTTTAAATATTTTACTTGTTCTTTCAACATTTATTTTGACTTTCTAGCAACTTGATTTTTAACTACCTACGGATAAATAGAATAGTCGATTTAATTATTTTATTTTTATAAACTTATTTGTTTTTTTTTTTTTAACTCTGGAATCTTCTGTGTTCTCTGTATTGATTGCATTAAGTTATTTTGACTTTTTAACAACATTTTCTTGATTTTTTTTTTACTAATAAACAGAATATACGACTTAATTACTTTATGTGTAAATTTTATCCTCCGAATTGAATTCTTGTTTACTCAATATGTAATAATAATATATGTAAATATTTATATATAACTTTGTAACTGCCGATATCAGCTTTTGACAATCCTTCAAACTATCGGGTTTTCATGGCTGCTAAAGCAAACCCAACCTGTTTCCCATTTAATATTAATTGTTGCTTTGCATTTTTTTTGTATTATTGGAATAATTAAATATTGAACAAATTTTTTAAACTAGCACAAATTAGCTGGTAAAATAACCTTAGCATTATATAATCACAATTTTTAATTATGGGCATAACAATGCGGCGTAGTTTTTTGTTCTTTTATTGTTAATTGTTATTCTTTGTGTAGTGTTTTTTTTTTTGCAACATTTATTTTATCATTTATTTTAACATTTATGTTAATTAGAAGTGATTTCCGTTGGCCAAAGCTAAGTACATACATATATAGGCAACTTTAAGTAAACATATGTATTTCTGTTTTTTTTTAATTTTAAATATCCTGCAGGGTATATGGATATTTTGACTTTGGATTCAAATGACTTTTTACTTCTCTCACGCAAATTTGTTGGGTCTAAATAATTTGATTATTTAAAAAACCAAGATCTATATTAAACTAATAAGTGATCTTATTTTTATTACTAATTGCTAACTTGAGTTGAAGATAAATGGTAAGTTTGTTTCTTTTAGGGTACATAATTTGTTGAATTTTTTGTTTTCTGTAATTCTTCTTCATTAAACTTGCATTAAAAGTAAACTCATGTTATTTATGGCTCTTTAACATGTCACAATTGGTGGCTTATGGCTTCTTATGCCCATTGGCTATAATTACCAAAAAAGGAAAGGAAAAAAAAAAATTAAAACCAAGTAAAAGAGGAAAAATCTCCTCTGATTAAACAGCGGGAGTTCCCTTTTTGCCATTATCCGATTGTTTGTTTCTCATTTTCAATTTTCTTTCTGCACTATACACTATGCATTTCGTTTTGCATTTTCTCTTCTTTTTTTTTTGAGTTTTTTTTTTGCATTTTGTGTGTGCAGCTGTTTTGTGTCTTTCAGCTGTGCGAAAATTTAATGAAAATGCTTCTGTTTCTGGATATTTGAATGTGTACATGTATGTGTGTGTCTATAAGTGTGTATACGGACGGTCGAGTTTGTGTGTGTGGGCGTTGCAACTTTATTGCAATTAAACATGCAATTTGGGGCCAGGCCATAAAGCATACGAGGTGCAGCAGTCTGCTTATGTGGTGCAAAATGTATACGGAAGGGAGAGATATATGACTGAATGGAAGATATTTTTGTGTATGCTCATCCACGAATTTGTTTTTGCCCCCCTTTACTCCCCTTCACTTTCTTTCTTTCTTTCTTTATGTCTTTCTTTCTTTCTTTTGGGTTTTCTATGAGTCAGAGTTATTTCTTTTTCACTTTCAATGGAAAAGTAGTTACTGGGGGCAAACTCATTAAACATTCATTAAAATGAGTAAAAAAGTTACAAAAATAAGTGTAAGATAAAGCTCAAAAAATTATAAGAATTTATTATAACTTTCTATATAGTAAAAAGACACAAGAAATATATAGATAAAAGTTTATTATTTCAATAATCAAAACTATAAATTGTGATTGGTCTTTTTTTATTTTTAATTTCAAGATAACCCCATTTATATTTAGTTAAAAAACTCTATATCAAGTTAGTTTAAAATGTCCTCTTGTTAAACCAACATTTGACAAGTTGGTGGAAATTTATTTATGAAATATTAATATTGCTTTGTAAAGTTTAACCACAATTTAAGTAAACTATTTTTTAATAGCCATATGCTGGTTGGTTAGTTAGTACCTCTATTAGTTTCCGTTTTCTTTTTGAGGTCTGTTTATCAATATTTAATGAATTGAAACTAACCACACAAACAATTAATAATGCAAAATTGCCAAGAAGACACCAAAAACTATAAAATGAATGGACACCTAGTTTTTTGAGGTTTTCAGGCACAACAAATGGGGGTCAATTGCTAATAGTTTGTTGACTTAACTGTGAACAGGTGAAATATTGATGGGCTCCGCCTCTCTTGGTGAATGTGTTTGTGTGTGAACTCTGGCCACATGTTGACTTTACGTTTACATAAGAATCATTTAACAAAGTGGATTGAGCAGGCAGATGAAGGGCCAACAACCCGAACAAAGAAAAAAAAGGAAAAAAAGAAAACGAAGTGGAGAAAGAAATATAATATTGCCAACTTTGCCTCGAGTAATTAGCCACCGACGAGCGCCACATTCCTCTCCTCCTCCATCATCAGTCTTCATCCTCTGGAAGTCATCTGGATCTTTGTCTACTGAATGTCTATGCCTTGATGGGTGGGTTGTTGGGTGATTTTTCTGAATTTTTCTTTGGTTCACATTACAAATTTGATGGTTGTCAGTAACAACAAATTGCCAAAAACTGTTTAGGTAAGCAGCATGTAATTAATATGTTGACGAATTCAACAGGCAAAAGTCCGTGGACGGACGGACCATTCGGTTATGTTTCAATTTACGTTTCAACTTTTTCTTACTGAACACCTAAAAATACAACAATACTCAAACCCGACAGTCTAATGACATAGACGGATTATATATCAAGTTTTGTTTGTGATAAACATATAGAATATTTATTTCAGAGTTTTTTGACATTATCGTTAGTTTATTTTTGAAGCATCGAAAAAAAAAATTCACAAATGTAGAAATAAACATTTTGTGAAATGTAATTAACTTAAAATATGTAAACATTTTGAGAAAAACTCAAACAATTTAAATATAGTTATTAATTAAATAAAGATTCCAAAAAAGAAGAATTGAAATAAGAGTTATAATTTCGACTCTGGACAATATATACTTATTTAACGATGTATAAACTCAAAGTATTATCAAAGTTTTAGATATAATACATAGTTTTATTATATTTTAGCTGACTGAAAACTTTATAAAATTTTGGTTTAAAGTCGTAGATAATTAAAAGTTTATGTTGTATTATTATTAAAAAATGGTTGCTAAAAGATATTTCCAAATTGTTTAATTGGCAATGCAGACATTTTTCCAAATGATTTCATTTCATTTTACATGGAATTTCCAAAAATATTTGAAGACAGATATTTATGGCAAAACTTTGGACTGCACAAACAAGCCAGACAGTTTTTCATAAATTTTAGAACTATAAAAAATTGAAAGCAATTTGCCATGCATACACAACAAGGAAAAGCCAACACAATGAAAGAAAAGTATGAAAATTATTTTTCCACCAACGAAAGTGTAAAAAGAAAACGCAAACTGCAATTGGTCGTTGTCTGCATATAAATTATTGAGAAGAAAAAGAGAGAGAATATGACTGACAAGAAACTCGCTTTAAAAGCGTCTGTGATAAGGATGAAAATAGAATGCAATAATATTTGCTTATATTTATACCCTTTCAAAAAAGTATGCATTAATTATTGTAGAAAGTGTATAACGCTTACGGAAAAAGACTATAAAGTACATTTAAATAACATCAGCAAGAGATGAATTGATAAAGCCATGTTCTATCTGAATTAAGACAATTTGCTCCTAGCAATTTTGAAGGTAGATAGAAATTCAGCCCGATAACAGCTTTATTTCATATGATGGCCATAGAATCGATTGGTCTAAAATAGAGTTAATAGAGGACAAAATCGTATATATATATATATCGGCAAGATATAAAATAAAGCTTCCACAGAAACAATCGACTGAAAAAAAATATTGGACAGAAACCTTTTTTGCTTTTGCTTATCAAATAGATACAAATAATTAAAAAATTATATTCAAATATTTTTTAAAAATCGGTTAACTATATACACTATACTTTCTTTGGCAAAAATTTTACATTTTAGATAAAAACTTTATTACTCTAAAACCCGAAAATAGAATAATGGCAAAACGAAAGTTTGCAAGAGTATACACTCTTCGGCATAACTGAAATTAGCCCGGCCCTTTTGGGATTCTGTTGCAACAACAAAGCGACAATCGTAGAGCAAAAAAAAAAAGAAAAAGAAAAAGTTTTTCTAAGGGCGTCAGCGAGACGTACTTTTCCTTTCCCACCAATTTGTTGCTGCTCATGAAAATCTGTTTACGAGAAATAAGTATCTACGAGTATGTAATTTGTTTGCCACGCCCACGCACCAACGCAACATCGCCAGCACCTCCTCCTACCCTGTCGTCAGACCAATTAGAGGAGGAAAATCTTAAAAAATTTACTCAAAAAATAAAAATCGACAAGCCTGAAGACTCTCAGACTTGGACTCATTCGTGGAATGATGTTATGTAAGCGGCTTATAATTTCTTTTATTTTGCTCAAAGATATAGAAAACTGATTTCGTTTTGTTGTTGTTGGGCGTTGCCAAGTGCCGATTGCTGTCTTTGTATGTGTGTGGGAGGTTATCGTTGTTGTTTTTGCTATTGTTGCAAATGGAAAATGTGTGTTTTTAGGCGCTTAAAAAACAAGTAAATTATACTTGGTCTTGCCCAATAGAAAAAATCATTTACTTGTGGCCTTTTTGGCTATTAGTTGTAAAGAAAAGTTTCCAAAATGAGATAAAGTAGTTAGAAAAGTAGGAGAAACAAGAAAAGCGAAAAAAAACCACAAAAATGTTTAAGTAACAATATAAATTATCCTGCAGAGCTAAATTATGGCAATGATATAATGGATGAAATTTCTTTTCAATTTAAGACCTTAAAGTCTAAGAGATAGACAATTTAATGAGCTTTTTTAGAGACTTTCTAGTTTAAAGATAATTCAAGAATATTTTTGTTTGACAATTTTTGCAATTTTTGAAGTAAAAGAAAACATAAAGACTTGATAGAGTTTGCTGTAGTATAAAATATGTATTAGTTAAGAATTGAAAATTTCTTTGGAGAATTTGTGTAACTTTTTGTAGACTTCTTTTCAACAATTTTACATAGAATATTTACAATAGAGTTATTAAAAATTTTGAGACTTTGCTGTAGACTTGTCAAAGGTAGATCAATAAATTGTATTAATATATAAAATTTTAAATCAGGTTAATAATGAGGTTAATAAATATAAATGTATAAGTTAACAAGAATATAAAATGAGAATATAGCATATAAATATATATTTAGAAGATTTTATGTAAAAGGTACGCTAAAACTAGTTGAGAATTACAGCTAAATTAAGCGAAAAATTAATGGCAAAGATTCGTTTCTTTATATTAAGTTTTAGTTTTATTAATGAGCTCATTTCTGTTTAATTTTAAATTTTGGGAATTAAATTATTTCATGTTAAAATTATTGCAAAACATTTGTGCACATAAAATTTTCTTTAAAAAAAACATTTTGAAATTTTTTTGTTTTTAATTGTTGCATTGTAACCTAAAATATTGGACCTCCAAAAAAAAATATTTTTTTTAAAGATAGAATTTGTCATTAAAATTAAAGAATACTTTTAACAAAACTTTCCCCCTTTGTAGATCTTTAAAGACTGTTGCTATATGCCCAGCAGGTCATTAGTCATTAGACTAACAAAGCTCTCTTTTGGAAATGCTATGAATAATAATGAGTGTTTTCGAACTAAAAGTTTGATATAAACTTCTAAGGGTTTCCCTTATCCATCCTCTATCTTTTAGCAGCTTGAACCAGTGAGGCGCATCTAATGAAGCAGCACCCCAAACAACTACTTGTCTACATATTGTACAAATAATTATAAACTTTGATACTCAATTTGACACACAACAAATGAGCAACAACAATAACAACAACAACAACAAATATACACATAGCCAGACAGATGAGCCTCAACTAACAGTAATAACAATTAAAAGTACTTTTTTAAGCCTTTTGGTATAGTTGTGCAATTAAAATGAGAAACTTGATTCGTTCAGATACACACACACACACACACACACACAGACACTAATTGTCATTGATAAAAGTGAAAGTAAGCGAAATATGAGTGCAAGAAGCATTTTGTAGTCTAGTGTAAAAATCCCAACATAAAACTATGGCAGTAGAAAAGAAGAAAAATTAATAAGTTTTTTTTTGCATAGACAAAGGAGAAAAATAATAATATTTATAATGATGGAGAGAAACAAAAGAAACAGCAAACTTCATGAGTTATTTACAGACATTTTTCATCTTAAACTTTGATCGTAGTGGAAATAGTTTTTCGTTTCGTAGTTCGGATCGGTTTGGTTTTGGTTTAGTTTGGTTTTGGTTTGCTTTTCAGCGCATCAGCCATGAAATATGGAACAACTTTATTTCATTGTCAATGGAAAACCGGGTTGGTACAAACACACACACACACACACACAAAAAACATTACGGGCTAGAAAATGAAAGTGAAAGTAGGCCAAACTCATCAGCGTGGCCGATTTCGACTTTGACTTCGAGTGGTTGTGCGAGTATTCAGAGTGTGTGTTTGTGTGTGTGTGTGTGTGTCTGTTTTAGGCCTAAACTCAACTTGTATCTCTCTAACGGTGGCTTTGTTTCATCGTAGCGATTTTAAGACTTTGCTTCACTTTCGTTTTCATTTCATCGTCGCTTTGCATGAAGAAAAGTGAAAATGTTGCCAGTGAAAAGTGGGAAAGTGACTCTACATTTTTGACTGTGGTCTCTGTCTGTGTGTGTGTGTGTATTTGTGTTTCTTCATGTTCATTATGAAATCCAACCAAAATGGAAGAATTGAATTTCATTTTGGAAATTATGTAAGCATTCGAGTGTGGTGCAGCAAAGCTGTTTAACTGCATTCTACAAGTGTTACCCATCTATGGATCAGGTTGAATAAAGGCCTATTTAGAATGTTTTTAGAAATTTTTAGTTTTTAGTTATTATATTTTGAGAGTACTTAATAAAAAGGGCAAAAGTGCTCAGTAACATTCATTTCCAATCCCTTTTTTATTTAATAAGTGTATTTCTGCGTAGAAATTTCAGCAAACTGTATAGATTTTGATAGTTATTAATTATGAATCTTTACAATCATTTTTACTGATTAATTCCAAAGCATAAAAAACACAAATGCGGTTCGTTTCTTTTGCTCTTAAACATTAAAATTCACAGCAGAATTTAATATCTGGTTAAATCATTATATCTAAAACTAATTTATAGCTACTTAGAGTGGATTTAGATCAGATAGTTAGAAAGTTAATGTTAACCCATTTTGGACCAGGCTGATTTTAAGATGCGAAATGACTTTTTTAAAAAATAAAACATTCTGCCTGTTTTAGTTTTGGAGGAAACTGGTTCAAAAACTGTATTTGAAGGTTTATTCAATGTAATTTTTGTAAAACTAACTATATACTTCCCTTTATTTGAAATATAGTCAAATAAAATACAGAATTTTTGAAAACATACAAAACTAGCTGTGGTCCAAATTTGGTTAATGTAAACTTTACAAATTTTCATACTTTCCAGTGAACTTTTTAACATTGATCATTTTTCAGGCACTTTCCGATAAGTGAATTTTAGCATTTTAAGGCTCTCCCTCTATGGAGACTTTCATCGTTATCGAGTCATTTTGAGACTAACTAAATATTAATATACGATTATAATCCTGAGATACATAGGACAAAAAGCACACACAATACGACAAAAAAAAAAAAAAAAAAAAAACTACATTAATACTTTTAAGACTACTATGCAAGAATAAATTTGGTAGTAAAGCTCCAAAAGCCAAAAGCCTTTAAAAATGTTTAAATAATTAGATTTAAGACTTTTTACAATTCATTCATCGTGTTTCGATGTCAGTTTAATGCATTATCTACACATAATTCAATTCCAAAAAGCAGTCACCCCTCTTTTCTGCTACTTGTTGGAGGTTTCGTTTTCTAAAACATGTTTAGTTTTGTATATTAGATTTTAATTCTTCAAAGACAATTCTTTGCGCATTCTCAAACTTAATAAAGATGGCTAAACAAGTATTTATTTTTATAAATTTTTTAAAATTTTTATAGTCAATCCAAAACACATTCGTATTAGTTTATAATTTATTTCGAAACAAAGTTATAAAAAAAATTTTGAATTCTTTTAATAATTAGGTATTAAATATTGGTTTTAAAATTCAAAGCTAAAATTTACATATTCAAAACTCTTTACATGTATTTAAGGTATCTATATTTTTGACTGAAAATAAAAACATGATAGGATATTAGGAGAAATCAATTTCTTAGGGATACATTAAGATTGAAAAGTAATAAATATTACATTTTATATAAAGCTTTTCCTTTGCAAAAGGCTAAAATAATATGAATTTTATAAACATAATTTTATAAAGACAATTATTTGAATAATAATCATTGCGAGATTATTTAAAATACGAAAATTGTGCAATACATAATGCTATGTATCATAAAAACCAAAAGGAAATCAAATGATCAACCTTAAATCGCCTACACCAACGAATAAAAAGCAATAACATAAAAAACCGCCACTGGGGCGAAAATAAACACATAAAATGTGCCACACAATTTGCTCCTACTCATATTCTGCTCACTAATATAAAAAGTAATAAAATCAATTTCAATCAAAATACCAACTTGAGAAATTATGAGCATAGGAGACCCGAAACCGAAACAAAAAACCAAAACCAAAATCAAAGCTCAAGAAAAAGCGATGACAATGTCGGCGGCACGAAATTGAAGATATTTACCTTGCCGCAAAAAGCAAATTGGTTGCTCATAAATCAAATGCCGAAATATGCGCAAAATGTGTGTAAGAACCAAATCAAAAATCAAACATAAATCGACCAAAGATATATTTGGAATGGGGGGGGAGGGAACGAAATGAGTGGAAGAAGTCAGACCGACCTTAAGGAGGTGTTGTTTGTCGTTGTTGTTGTCATCCAGTTTGCGTGACTTGTGGGTAAGACAAATATTATAAATAGTTTGGAGATACATACATAGTTACGGATATACAGATACACAAACTAGAGACTACACAAATACAACAATAATAATATAGCAAAAGAGTCAGTTACGCATATCTGTGAGAAATACTGGAACGTGTGCAATTAATGGTTTGCTTAGACTGACCAAACAGGCGTGATGTCGCAATATTCAATGAGCTACTAATGACTAGCACATGAGCTTCAGTATTTTTTTTTTTTTTGTACAGTTATACAGATATATACTATATATATATACTACATCTGTCTAGGCAATCGGCATAAAGTGTGAGAATACGGGACGAAGGGGTCCGGTGCAAAGGCGTATGGCGTATGTGATTAATGGAATTTTTCCAGTTTACTCAAGAGTTTTGTTTTCTTTCATTTTGCAGATGCAAAAACAAAAAAAAAAACTGCAATTTAGGTAAAAATGTTAGTCACACATGTGAAAATATCATCTATTAATTTGATAAAAATTATTTGGTATTTTTTGTGCACATTTTTTTGTACATTTCAATTAAAGGCATTGCTTAGTTGGAATTTTCTTCGTGGTAATATGCAGCCACACTATTTCTATAGGCATGTGAAAATATCACCTAGCAGTTTAATTAAAACTATTTGGCACTTTTTGTTAAGAAATATGTCCAATTGAACTCTTTAATTATTTAGTATTTTTTTCATAACATAATATGCAGCCACACTATTTATGTTTCTGCGAAATTTTAAAGTTTTGTGAATTTAATGATTCCATTTGAATTAATTGAATTAAAAGGCTTTTAAATAGCATAAAGTAAAAGTATTTGAATAATATATGACTACTATTTGAAGGACTTCAAGGACCTCTAATTTTATGGTACTGGAATAAACCCTAAAATATTTATTTCAAAATATTTGATTGAGCTTAATGTATTTTGTCTCAGCATGTAGACAGCCAGAGTCTCTGGGTTTCTCTTTGAAATCTTGACATTTTTTCTATACAAATATGCAGCCACACTATTTTATTGTTACTTAATCATTTCTGTTGATTTTGATAAACTTACCCTGCATTTTCGGCTGCAGCAATTGACATCTGTTGTTGGGGCTCATCTGTTAGCTGCAGCGTTAGATGTGCCCGTCGGTTGTTGTTGATGTTCTTGCTCGTCTGCCTCTTCTGCTCGTTGATTTTGATGTCTACACACAAAAACACTCACAGACGCAAAAAGAAACGCATACGTAACGCAAAACGAAACACTGCAAAGAAAGGAAAGCGTGAAAAAAGGGGGTAAGACGACAATGAGACAGATATGAAAGAAAGAAAGGAACAAAAAATTGAAAATTTTATTAACATGTTTTCTAGTATTATTTTTAACAAAACGCCAGGCTTGACTTAAGTTGCCAACACTCAAGAGAGGGGCCAAAGAGAGAAAAACATCTACACATTTATGAGAAAAATATATGTATGTATGCACATAGAGAAAGAAAACTGGCAAAAGCAAATGCCAGCTGGCCACTTGAAGACTCAAGTTACACGAAACACTTAGAGGGACGGAGGCTCTCACTCCCCTACCCACCACATTTCTCATCATCAGCAACATCGTCAAAAAAAAAAAAAAAAAGAAAAGAAGAAAACCTTAGCTAACCTAAGGCAGTCCAAGCGAAATGAGTAAAAGGCGCCAAGTGTGTAAAGAAAGGAAAAAGAGGTGCATCAGGAGGTGAACAAGGCAGAAGAAAGAGAAGGAGGTTAGAACAACAAGAGGGCTCTTTTGTAGGGCCGAAGGCAAAGTGTAAGCACTTTTTCTTTTTCGGCTAAGAAAGGGTTAAGGTTTGAGCTTAGGGAGTAACCGAAAACGCTTTGATATGAAAATTTTCTTTTTTAAAGATTACTCAAAAAGTGCTCCAAAAAGATGCATCACTTCACAGGCATCTTCAAGTTCTGCAAGTAACATTTGCGACAAGCAACATTTGCTTGGCCTCGAGCTATGCAATATTTTTTTTTTAAGCCACATTTTCTTTTAATCAATCACAAAAGATGTTAAAAGGGAAAAACAGATAGAAAATTTAATTTGAACTCTGTGTACATGAATCTTGCAGATACACAGAAATGTATCTTGTAGCCAAAGCCTATACACAAAAAGCAACAATTATAAACAATGACAAGAACAGCAACAACAGCAACAACAACAATGAAATGCATTATTATTATCAGCAAAAATACATGACAAAAGAATGGATAGAAAAAGTGAGACAGAGAAAAAGTATATGTCGGAAAAAGAGGGATAGATTATGCTTCTGCTTTTGTGCCACGCGTACAGGAAATTATATAAAACAAGTTTCTAGGGGAGAGAGAAGAGGGTTTTTGGGAGAGTTGAGTACAGGAGACAGACTTGGGGGCATGAAAGGGAGGCAGTCGGGCAGTTGGGGATCAAAAACAATGAGAAAAACGCAATGCAGTTGCTGCAGTTGTTGTTCTTGCTGTTGCTGTTGCTGTTGTGCGTGTGTGTGATTGAGTGTGTCTCTGTGTGAGAATCTCGTATGGCAACAGAAAATGTTGTTGATGTTTAAAAAGCAAATACAATAAAGCATTCTCCTCACATACAAATATCTTTATCTGTATGCGAATATGTACTTACATACATATACATAATGCAATATGCATCTCTTATACACTAGCTCTTTCTCACTCACACACATTTTCACTGGCTCTCTCTCTCTCTTGATGTGTGTGTGTTTGTGTGAGGTTGGAAAATTCTTTGGGTGGTGGCTGGGTGGAACCGCCCAGAATTAAGTATACGACACATTGGATGGAAAGCCATAAAAGCAACCTCAAAATAGTAAACAACTAAAAGGATCAACCAGGACAAGCAGAAAATGATACGTAAATCCCTCTGAGAAATCTGACAGTTTTAAAGCTACAATTTATCACTAATACATATGTATAAATATAATTAAAACATTTAGAAAGTTGCCTAGGCATTTGGGTTAAAAATTTTACCAAAAATTAAATAAGTATTTAATAAAGATTTTTTAAATACAATTTGTAGGTTTAAGAAAATGTATTCAATATATTTATTAGTGTTCAAATTGGAATTTTTTAATATTTTTAAATTTATGTCTTCCAATTTTCAAGAATAAGAATTGTAAAAATATATTAAGATAACGACTGCTTAAGAAATTAAATTTGAAATGAGTAAATTTACAAATTTACCGAATAAATTTTGCAATTCAGTTTCAATATTTAAAAATTGTGCTATAATATAAAAATAATAGATAAATATCGATAAAAACGACTCTCTTAAACCTCTAAGCCTAGTAGGCCTTAATAGATTGTCCAATAATAAAACTAAAATTTTGTGAATTTTTCAAGTTGTGAATGAAACTTTTTTACCTTAATTAATTTATAAAATGATTAAAAAACATGGTCAGTTAAAATGATTTTATAAAATATTGATATGTGCTTTAAGGCATAACTATTTTTCAGTTTATGCAATAAAAATTTGATAAAGTTTAAACGATTTCTTAATTTCGATTACTAAGGAATTCATTCCGCTGAAAAATTAACTCTCTTGACTTGCCTCTGAGTGTCATTAATTTTTAATTAGACATTCAAATTACCAATATAATAAGATAAATTTATTAATTGTAACATATACAGTTAAAATAGTTAAACCCTATCTAAATCAGCTGACTTTTCACAACTTAAAGTGTTAGCCCAGTTTAAATCAGAACTTGTATTTAGATACTCAACATCAAGATACGAAACGGAATTATAATTTCACAGTTTACTTTTTACGACTTTGTAGGAAACAATCTTGAAACAAAATCATTTGGATCAAATTATTTTCCAAACGTTTGAGCTGAAACTCGTCACTTTATAAAACGAAATATACTCGACAAGATTTTCACAAAAGCGTGTTAATTAAAAAGCGAGTAAAAAACACACACACACACACACACACACATATGAATAGATACATCTATTTCCTTCTCTCTGTCTGTGTGTTCGAGAGTGCGTTTTGTATCTTTTTGAGCGCTTGAAATAGTTTCAACAAGTCGCAGACGCGTCTCAAAAATACAATTTCAGTTTTTGTTTATTTTATTGTCGCGTCGTCGTTTGCCACAGAAAAATGTTTATATATGGGATTTTATTTTTATCAGTGAAGCAAGAGAGAGAGAGAGTGAAAGAGAGAAATAATAACGTAAACAAAAAATTAAAAAAGGGGACGGGGGTGGCAAAATCAGTATCAACTTATGGAGTTAAGATCTCGACTTTGACATACTCATTATTGAAATTTTATTGAATTTACTGAGTGATAGAAAAGTCTTAATTTAGATTTTCATTTGCCTATAAAGTTATAACAAAGTTATATATAAAGTTATTCATCGATAAAGCTATGTCGAGGTCTTAAATAATTTTTTTGCATCGTGGAATTCTCAACTAGTTTTAGCGTTGGCTTTATGATGTATTTTATTTTTTTAAATATCGTGGCTTTAATTGTTGTATGTTATTTGTAGTCTTAAATAAATGTTTTTTTCTCATTTTATTTATCTTTATTTACATTTATATATATTATGAATCTATATCAGGTACAAAGGAAGATGTATACAAATTTCAAAAAATTAAACCAATTTATAAGACTTCAATATGCTTCTTTGAAACATCTTTTGAAGGGTATACAAAGCAAATGCAAGTTGAAAGTGTAATTTTTCTCTTGGACTTTGTTTCTTGACTTCACTTATTTTTCCGTCCGTTTATCCTTTGTATTTATTTATTGCGTGTAAATTTCGGAAGTAAACAAATAACCGAAATACATACATACATGTCTATGTATGTGGATAAATCAGGCTTATTTGTAAATGCATCTTTCTTTCATTTGGGTTTTTCCCGCGCTTGCATAACTAACAAATTAGTCTTTGGTCTGGGTTACAAAACCCGCTTAGAACATGGCCAGAGACCAGAGACGTCTTGGCCAAGCCAAGCCAAGCCATGCCAAGAGCAATTCAATATGCTAGTTATGCAACCAAACTGAAAGAAACCAAAAGAACAAGAAGCAAATGAAGAAGAATCACTTGAACAAAGCAAAGACCACAAAATGAGGACGCTTGCCGGCAGACTGGCTTCATCTTCAGTTCTACATCTCTGTCTCGTTTTTCGAAGCCGGTTTTGTTTTTTTTTTTCTTTTTTGTAGCTTGAACAAAAATCCATTTCGCTTTGGCCGAGAGATTCTGCACATTTTACCGTTAACATAATGGCTAAATCACCGTTTAGAAAAATAAAATACTAAAGAATAAAAAAACAAAAAGCCGCCAAGACGACAACGAATCTTGTGTATGAGATGAGCCAAAACGACTGAGAAGGAGTTGCAAGATTTCAACAGAAGAATTCTTCTTTGCTCTTGCCATTTTTCTCTGTTTCTTTTTCGTAATTGCAGTTTTTTTGGTTTTTCTTGTTTATAGCTGCATATATACATACATACATATATAAATTTTGTTGCTGAAACGTGCTTAGAATTAAATTAAATTAAAATTACAGTGAGTGGGGGCCACAATTGTTTTTGATGGGAAAACATGTGAAATATGTAATTTACTTGCATTTGATAGAGCTTATATTATTTCAATCAAATTTATATAATGCCCACAACAAATTGATAAGTTACGAGAACGGTTATCAGCCATAATATATACAGGTATATACTTCACACGATATAAGCCAATTTCCGCAAGGCGGATTAAGCAATCCTCAGAATGAGTTAAGTTAATACGCTGCAGAAGTAAATTTTCTAACAAAAAGAAATATTGTTAAAAAAAAAGAAATCTAGAAATTAAACAAAAATGAAAACAAAAAACGATTTTATATAAAATATTTGGTTTTAATTTTACTTGTCTTCTACATTTTTTTTAAACTTTTATTTCCAGGTTTATTTTTAAGAAGTGAACTTTTTTAGATCTTTAATGATATGAAGATTTAATAATTAAATTTTCTGTTTTCTGTATTATTTTTAAATTTTTTTTTAGCTATTTTTTTTTTGTTTCTTTTTATAGAAACTTGCTAAATGCCTTGTTTTCTTATCTCTGGCAATTTAACTCATTTGAAATGTATTTCTTCAACCCAAAAAGATAGCAAAATGGTGCTCATTGTTGTTATTTCGTTTTACATTTTGTTCCTGTATTTACTTAGCATTATTAAGCATTTCTCTGCTGCTGCTGCTGTTGTTATTGTGGTTGTTGCTTTTTGCTTACTCCTTATTTGGGCCACACATTTTTGTACGTTTTCTTGCGTACGCGACAATAAAACAATTTTTATTTTTTGTTTTGCTGTTTTTTTTTTTTGTATTTATTGTTGTTTATGTGCTTAACCGAAAAAAATGAGTTTATGTATTTTAAACTGACCTCATTATGGTATAATTTAGCTCGTTGCCGGATTTTGCAAAAGTGGCAACTTTTTTTTTTTTTTGGTTTCTGTTTTTCCCTTAATTCTATATATGACTTTAATCATCGGTTCGTTTGTTCTGTTCTTTCCTTCATTTTTCAAGGAGAGCTGATAAAGACAAGAGAGTGAACCATTTGGCTTATCTTGGACCGATTTTAATCAGTTGTAAAAAGTACAAGAGGAAGAAAAATAGAACGACAAAATAAAAAAAAAAACCAACGAAAAACCTTCAATGGCAATTTGTTTCATACTCTCTAGAGTGCACTTAGCATTTGTTGTGTACCTTTCTGATGGTTTTGTTACCTGTCTCGTAACTCAAACTAAAAGTCAATTAATCAAGTGGTTAAGAAATTTCGACTTTAACCACTGAAAGATATATAATTTACGCATAATTTACGGCTCAAGTTTTTTCCGTTGGGAAAGAGTCTTTTAGGTGTTGAAAATTTGGTGTATGTATGCATTTTGATTTTTGGATATTATTGAAAAAATTGTCACGTAATATTCATAATTTTTTGGGTGGAGCCTTCATTCAAGTGTAATAAGAATCATATATTAAACAGAGGATAAATAAAATACTTTTGATATCTTTATACACATCTTTAAGACGATCCTATGACAGTTTGGCTTTATATTATATACTTTAAATATTTTTTTTAATTTTAAATGTTAAGAGTTAACAAAAGGGACATTTGACTGAGTTTAAACGATTTAGGCAGATTTTACTTTTATTTAATTCATTGCAATACTAATTCTAATTAAATCCAAATGGCTTCTTTCAATATAAACTGACTTGATTACTGCTACAATTTAAACCAGAGTCTAATCCAAGCAATTGTTGGTAAACAGAGAAAAGAAATCAAGGATATCGAATAAAAGGGAATAAAAATATAAACATTCTTTCTGATATTGACTTATTAAGCTAGCTTTTTAATGTAATGGCTTTAGTTTTTAGCAAATAAATCCTTGAGGATTCTTTGGATATATATTTTTAGACTGTATACAAGTTAAGTTTGGATTTTCTTACTCTTAAGTATAATTTTCTTCTTCTAAAATTAGTCTGCCCAACTCATTTTAAGTTCATAAAACCTTGTTAGTGTTTTCTTTTTCTAAAATTAGTCTGCCCAACTCATTTTAAGTTCATAAAACCTTGTTAGTGTGCCCGTATATTGTTATCAATTAAATAACTAAACAAGTAGTTCAGCAGGCATATTTAAGAATGATGCGACTCTTTGAATATTCTTAATTTAAAAACAAAAAGAAAGTGAAACAAAATTGAAATGAATTAGAACCGAATGATTGAAATAAATTAGATTTATAATAAATTCTAAGGTAGTAAGTTAGAAGAGCTACATTTTGTAATAAAATTTCTTTGTAAGCCATAATTATTAACTATTTGAATTACTTAAATTTTATGATAAGAATTTATCTGTCAGAGAAGGGTAAAAATTGAGGGAAAAGAACTACGAAATCCTCAAATCCTACGTGCTAGCTTTTTCTTAATTCACCAAAAATACCACCCTGTGCTTCTTATCATGGATTTTTTTTTACCTAAAGCCATCAAACAGGATATGACTACCCAACAGCAGCAGCAACATACAAAATAACACTTCTTAGAGCCCATTAAAATTGCAAAAGACATTCTAACCGATTGAAGAAGAACGAACACAGTGTTTTGTGATAGACTTAGTAGTGCTAACACTGAATGCATAACAATGGGCCCCGACTCCCTCTCTCTCTCTCTCTCTGAAAAGTCTAGTGGCTTGAAAGAACTTTAAATAATTTGTCGTCGTTGTCGTGAACTTTATCAGCGACTGTCGGGCGGGTGGCTTCCGCATAGCCCTACGGGCTCAGGGGCATTCAAGAATTAAGACGAGACAGAGGGCCAGAAAGGTCTCTTCCATAGGGGCACATAGGACAGGCACATGTTTTGCATATCGGATAAATACTGTTAGCTCGTAACTCTTTCAATAGCCACGACGATAGCAACAAGTAGGCAAAAAGACAATAACAAAAAATTAAATGCATGAAAGAGTCACTCTAAAAGATATGCGTTCGGGGTTTACGTGCCTGGAATTTTGCGTCCTAAACATTTGAATTTTGTGAGTTGTCAGTGTATGTATTGTATTCGTTTGTAACTGTTTTTTTTTTTTTTTTTTGTGTATGTACACATAAAACGCAGCTGTTTAAATTTAACTGATAAGCCAAAAAAAAAAAAAGAAACAAAATCGAGAAACCGTCAAAAAAAAGGTGTTTCGAAAAATTGTCAAGAAAAAAAACTGGTACAACACACAAAAACGCATGGGGCCAACAAAAAGCCTTTTGTACTTGCGCAAATGGTTATTTGGCATTAAAAATGTGTTAAGTAAATACAAATGCTGGGCTTTACCCAAGGCAAAAACAAAAACAGCCATAATTTTAAAACCAAAGACCAAAAAGTGTAAAAGAAGCATAAATCAATGTAAAATTAATTCTGACTAAAGTAGCCTCCGCTCGCTGTCTTGGCATTTAGTTTGCTAAAAACAAGCAGCATTAATTTTCATATAGAGAACAGACCAAACTGCCTATTAGCATGCGAACAAAAACAGAAATCATTAACAATAATACAGGATCCAAAACGAGACAGGCTTAACATGAAAGAGAATCATGCACGACCCAGACATACCCTACCTACAAAAAAATTATGGTATCAAAAAGACATTTCTGTAGATTCAACTCTTTCCCTATATGCAACAGTTTAACCATAATTATTTCTTTGATTTGATTTCTTTGAAATCTTAACTGAAAAGTTTGAAAAAAAACCTGTTTACTTCCAGAAAGATTTTAATAAACAAGAAATTATCAATTATTCTGATATAGCCATGTAGTAGAAAAATTTAAAAATCTTTTGCTAAAAGTTGTCTATCTTAATCAATTTAGTTATAGGATTTAAAAAGCCTTGTAAGGATAATAAAGCAGTTCTTAACGAATCATTATAAAAACAATTCGGTAATTCTTTTTAAAACATTATTATTACTTATAACTTCAAATCAGTTTCCATAAATTTCAAGGGAAAGTTCTGATTCAATTAATTTTAAAGTCTGACGTTTAATATAATAAATTATCAAAATGCGAAAGAAACACTTTAATCAGTTAAATAATTTTCAAACAACATTTGGTAATTTCCGTCATTAATTAGGGTAATGGATATTCGAATCAAAATTCGAAGTCATGCCCGGAAGCAGTTTTGTTCTGGATTTTTTGGGTTCTACTTGGACTTTTTGTTTTACGAACACATTGGCAAGTGTTTTTACTGATAAAAACAACAACAACAACAGAAAGTCCAACAAAATTGTTCTTGTGTTGGGTGTTCATGATTCGGTTGTCAATCAATTCATTAATCACTCGAAAAGTTTTGGAATGAACCAAAATGAAATGGTATTAAAGGACGGGACGGGAAAAATTGAATCTCAATTCTGTTGGCCAACTCAGTTAGTTTAGTGGCTATTGTTGTTGCTGTTGTTTTTATCTGAGCTTCTGGTTCATTTGTGCCAAAACGTGTTTATGTCAAATTTCAGTAATTAATCAAATTGAAAAGAGGCAAAACGATAAAGACAACGAATAGCTGGCCATTGACGACTATGTTGGTATAATATGCCTACAGATTCAGCTAATTTTTCAATATTTCTCACTCTCTCTTTTTCTCTCTCTCTGTCTCACACTCTGTCTGCCTGATATTTGCTTCCTGTTTCTGGCCAAGTTAGCAGCAATTGACTTGTTTTTTCCCCCTCATCCATTTGGCCGCGAGCTGTCAATGACTGTGTTGACATTTTTGGTTAGTGTGAAAATGTATTTTCTTCCTTTTTCTTTTTTTTTTTTTTGGTTTGTTCGTCCATTAAAATGAACCCCATGATGATGAAAAACTCAAAGAAATAATTTCGTATTTTAGTCCTCTTCAGTTTTTATCTCAGAGATCGCACGCATTTTTGGTTTTATGACTTTTCAGTATGTTTTCTCTTCCATTTTTATTTTTCGTTGGCCATTAAATTATGAGTCAGTGGTGAAGACTTGTAATAGACTCACGCAGGATAAGCACCAAGTTATAAACATTCCAAAGTACTTGAGAGTCATAAAACTTAATTAGTTTGACAAAACACACATTCAACATGGCTTGAAAAAGTGAGCGAGTGAGTGTAGGAAGGAAATTATTTTAAATTACACACAAATCAGATAATTCGAACTTTTGTTTTACGACTCTGATATTATGTAGAACAATTAAAAGAATTTTACGAATAGCATACACGTTTTGAAACTTCCATGTAAATATGTGAAACAATTTCAATTAGCCATTCCAGAAAAAAAAACAAAATGAAGAGTTTTTAAAATGTATTCAACACAATCATTGATTAGCTTTAATTGCTTCCGATGATCACAATCTAAAAGGAATAAAATCAGAGAGTTCTTCTCTTTAAATGGTTTAAAGACTTTGTTTTTCTCTATTAGTTACAAGATTTCTCTTCATTACATAAAAATGGTGACCCCGACGTTTAAGTGTATGTTGAATCATGTTGGACGCTTCTGATTTTAAATCTTGTTTTTACTGCACTCTCTCTAGGATTTTTAGTTTCACTTGCTTCTAAGTAATCAAAGATAAGGCAGTAATAGAATGGTGACCCCGACGTTAAAGTAATTAAATGAATAAAAAAGGTTTGAATGAATATTTAATGTATGTGCCTAATGCGAAACGGGAAACATATTACTTTTCTATTTACTTTGGGTGTAGGTTGATTCTTTTTGATTATTTTATTTAAAATTTAAGTCATTAATAGTTTATAGATTGTTTATTGATAACAAATTTGCAGACAAGTCTATCTTTCCTATTAATATGTATGCCTGTCATGATAATAGCTCAATTCAGTTGAATATAAAACAAGCCAAAATAACCTCTGACATCAGTTTCCTTCACCTTCACCTACATCTTTACTTACATCGACCCGTCATCTACTTACAATACAGCATTAAAAAGCCATTTGTTTTCCTCTTAACCACGTCTGGACATGAACAACAACTTCTTTACAGATCAAGCCCTCTATATACATAAAAGAAGGCACACTCAACTGCTAAATGTCAAATTTACGCACCATAATTTATGAAGGGAGCCACAACAAGAGGAAATCTAAGAAGCAATCGAAACAAATTTACATAAAAGCCAAATAAATAATAGAACTCAGATAAATACAAGCATACATATAAGTAAAAAATATGGGCTAAAAGCAGCAAAAAATAGCCTAAAGATGAAAAATATATATATATATAAGTACATTTGTATTTATAAGTAAGAATCTATTGTATAATCAAGTGGGTGAGTAATTATGATGAAAATAAACAAGTCTGACAGCAGTCGCAATGACAAATAATGAATGAAAAACCGTTTTAAATATAATGATGGATATCTGAATAGTTGCAGAATGTATAAAAAGCGTTTCAATTTCTGTTTTTTTCCTTGGTTTATTTTTTCGTTGTTGTTGTTTTGTCATTGCCTTGTTTGTTGTTTACACTTCGATGCAAATTAGATTTTGTGCCTAGAAATGGCGCAGAACCAAAAATTCCTATCCATTTTGAAAAAAAGGAGAAAATTTTCTGCATATTTTACTATTCACACAACTCAAACGAATCGGATAGAAGCGTATTCAAATGCAATTGCCAATCGAATGAATGTGTGCCTAAGTGTGGACTATTTGATTATGGTAAAAATGGAAATTAGATCTGCCAAAAATGGTCCAACAATATTTATATATGTATATGTATATACATTATATACATACCATACAATCAATATCATCATAAATAAAAATATTTCTCTTGCTATATTGTTATAAATACCCTAATCTAAGAAAGCGTATATTCACTTTGTTTAAGACATTTAACGGATTAAAAAGTTTAAGAAAACTAGTTGCATCAATTTGTAGTTGAAAATAATTTATTAATATTGTTAGTTTTGTTTAAATTTCTATTTTATATCGATCAAAACAATCAGTTGAAATATTTCTTATGTAATTTTTAAAACAAAATTCATAATCTAGTCCCATTTTGTATGATCCTCATCCATCAACCTACTGAGGATGGAAATATCAATAGGTAGTTTTTGATTTTTTGTTTCTTTTTTATTTTCTTCTACACACACATTTTCCTATATAGATATATATATATCTACTTTGCATTCGCTGTTTATAAATTTTAATTGACTGTCAATGTATTGTGATTGCATTCCTTTTCAATCAACTCAAATCAAAAGGTTAGTTTTGCAAAATCTAACAGGTGTTATATAGTATTAAATTTTCAATTTCAATTTGTTTGAATTTTCTCTTTTTCTAAATTCAATTAAATGTCTAGATTTCCAAGAATTCTTGATGGCGTTTGTCACCCACAAAAAAAAAGTAATTGTATACTTTGAGGCGCCATAACATCACGGATCAATGGAGACCCAAAAACCAATGAGAACAACTCATGTGTAAAACTGATTTGTCTGCAAAATATTTTCATGGAAAATTCTTTACTCCAAGGGAATATGTTAAATTTTGTTTGGTCATTTTTAAGTAGATATAACTTTAAAATTTTCTTAAAGCATAATAAATTCAATTAAACTTCAACTGATTCTCTTGGAAGTTCTTTCACACAAAATTTCTTTTTTAAAACCGGCTCACTTAAAACAGCTGCAAACAACAGAAAATATAAATGCCAAAACAAAAATTATAGGTATGTATATATGTTTGTATGTATGTATGTATATGTATACATACATATATATTTTGGTCATGCCAAAATAATGTGGAAAAAAAAGAGAACCACAACAAAACTCGTCTGTCTAATATAATTTCTAAAGACACTTGGTGAGGAGGCTGGTTGTAGGCCCTCCTCTTGTTCATTGTCTCGAGATTTGCATATATAAATCATGTTTTGATTTATTTATTTTTTTTGTCAGAGAAGACGACATAGTTTTCAATTAAATAAAAGCGTCGCTCTAATAATGAACACAAAAAATATGCCAAGAAAGATTCAAAATGAAAAAAAAAGGAGAAGAACAACTACAAAATAAACCCGAAATGAGAGAGTCGCTTTAACTTGTTTCATGAAGAAGTTTTTATACTCTTGAAATAAATTTGCTTAATTCAATAGTTTTATAAATTAGTGAATGCTGCTGTAATATTTATAATAATTTAAAAGAATTTTTAATCACTTGGCTTAGACAAAAATTGTTTAGTAAAGGTTTTAAATTGATCATAAGGTGAGAAAGAGTTTTTTTTAAAAGGTTTTTAAATTATTAAATTTAGGTATTAAATTATTTTTGTATATTTTAATATTTTTTAAGTATGGACATTAAGATTAAGCCATTTTAGACTAAGTTAAAAAAGCAAAACAAACTTTCGAAACTATTTACTAATCGGATATTTGGCGTCTTCAGACTATATATGAAAAGGTTCACCGATTTTTGTTGAATATATTTTGAAATCTGTACATATGTACATAGCAATCTATCTATATCTTAATTTAAGAAACCATTCTTCAATTCAAATCTTCTGCTCTTCTAAAAGTATGCTATTTATGTTCCAAATCTTTTACTGAAACTAACAAACTTCATTTAGAGTAGAGTATAATAATAATCAAAGACAAGCGTATAGCTCAAATTTCGGCAAAATGCAAAAACCCAACACACTCACATAAAAGAAGAACGCGCCCTATGGTCATGGTCTCCAGGTCCGTTCGGGGTTCGTTTTAGAGGTTTCTTCTTTTGCACACACACTAACACATTCACCTCTTATTCTCTCTAGTTGTAGTTCGGTCTCGTTCTGGCTCTTGTGCTTTTGGGAAGCTGTTAGAAGCGGCGGCGGACCGCGCGCGTTTTCTGTTGCCTTTTTTTCTCAGAGTATGTGTGCGGTTTTTTTTTTTTTGTTGGTATGTTTCGGTCGTTTTTTCGTTGATGACCTTGAAAAAGCTTTATCTAAAAATCGAGTGCAATCAACTTTATAAAACACTCACACACACACACAAACATTTCCCCTACATTTCAAAACACACACACACACAGAGACCCATTGGAGAGCCAGAATGTTAGGTAGTGTGTCTTTTGAAGCCCCCCAAAACAAAAAACTGAAATCTTGTTCTCTTTCTCGCTCTTTATTTTTGGTTTTTTGATACTGGAAGTTGTATTGGTTAACCACATACAATAATAATTATTCTAGATTCTCAAAATTATATAGTATGCGTGCTTATACATACATATGTACATATTCTTGAAAGGTGGTCGCTCTGACGTTTGTTCATTTCGTTGGTCATTCGCCGTGTTTTTTGTTGGCTGTGGTTTTAGTCTTGGTATGTATATGGAAACAAGCGTTTAAATGGTGCTTAGTTTTTTGTTTAAGTTCTCTTGTTTAAGTTCTCAAAGACTGTGAAAACAGGTAGATAAATACGATAGAGCCAAAGAATGGCCATACACTTTTGTTTGGCACTGTGCATATGAAGAGAAGAATATGTTTTGTTTAGAAATTAGAGACCCGATGCTTGACGACATTCAAAATGTATGTATTTACTTTATGGAAATTTCTAATCAGCAGTTATAGACACATAGATCTAGACATACATACATATTCAGCCTTTGACTTTATAGTATATGAATGAATGACATTTGTCACTAAGAACCCGAAGTCTGAAGGAGATACCAAATTTGGTCTTTAGATTTAGTACATATAAAATGGTTTTTCAAAGATTACTACAAATAAACCCTAGACCAGAAATCACTAAGAAACTGTATTCCAGTTCATTAAATGAGCTTCAAATGGAAAAAGGGGAGTCCCAGAAAATTTTATTAAATTTCCTACCTAACTAGGAAAGGGTAGACCACTTGGAAAACTTTATGTGAAGTTTAAAAGAATAGAAATAAATTATTGAAAAATCCAAAAAGGGATAGTTTTGTGAATTCTGTAAAAATCTCGTCACTTAATTAATGTAAGTCTTTTTTAACTACAGTAAAAACTCGAACACCCTTGGAATCGACAAAATTGTTTAAATATGGGAATATTCCCATATATATTACAAGTACCTATTAATAATAATAATCATTCCACAAATGAAGCATTGTGAATTCTAAAGGACTTTCTCACATCAAAGCAGAATTTATAAAAGTCGACAAGGAATTAATACTGAATTTCCTAATTTTCCATCACATATGTATGTACAAGAAACAGCAGTATTTAGTTTCAAATCAAATACATGCATTAAAGCAAATAAAAAGAGCAAAATTGTTGATGAGTTGAATCCAAAAACAAACAGTTGATTTATCACAAAAGACTTTCACTTAAGAGTAATTAAATACTTCCGGAACTTAGGTTAAAGATGGAATTACTTGATTTTGGTATAAACATTCAAATGAACTTGTTTGAAACTTGTGTGATTGTATTTTACTTTCAATTCAAGTAACGCAACTACCGTATAAGACATTCGTAATTAAGTTGTGATAAGTGCTAAGAATTAGTTCTCTAATATCCTCTTTAGGTACCCAGAAAAAAATAGCTTATCATCATGCATGAGCAGAATTCTATGATAAAAAAGTATGTAGTTTCGGGCTATCTATAGAAAACCAGTTGCTTCACTTCACATTCCATTCAAATTTGTTTCCATACTGAAATTAATTGAGGTAAATGATGAAATTTAGCAATCATCTTCTTTACTATATCAAATTCCACATCAATTTTATTCTATACGTTATCGAGAAATCGAAAGTATTGCTTTTGCCATAGATGTGTGACTCTTGACGTGAATTGGATGAATGATTCTGCTACAACTATTATCAGATCAGTGGGCACTCCTACAACAACTCTAACTAGTATTTCCTCTACACCCTCACACACACACACACCTCTGTGTGTATATGTGTGCCCACATATTTTGTATATTGTTTTGTTTGATGCCCCACCCCCGTGGAATCTGCCCCCACATACAGCCCCCCTTTGGCCATCATACTACTGCCGGCGCATTTGAATTTCATTTTTAGATTTCAATTTATTTTCGGCGTAGTTTATGCCAATTTGGTTTTTTGGGTGCGATTTCTTTTAATATTATGTATGCCATATATTGTTGTTGTCCGCATATATATGTATGTATGTATGTATGCATGATATATTTTGTCAGTGTGTTTCTTCAAATGAATTTGATTTGATACTCAGTTTTTTTCTTTTTTTTTTTGCTGCTGCTTTTTCTGCAGCGTTGATGTTGGGTCCCGTGTTTTTTTTTTGTGATTATTGTTGTTGTATAATAGCTAAGCAACAATAACAAACAAGAAGTAAGGAAGGCAAACCAAATCAAATAAACAACAAAAAATACAAAATAAAATAAATAATAATAATACTGCAAGAGCTTGCGAATTTTTGAGCCGTACTGTACATGTGATTATGGATACTCTTGCTCTGTCTAGCATTTGCCGTGTGTACCGCTCACTCATCCACTCACACGCTCTGTGTCATGTGTCTTGTTATTTAGTCATTGTCAAAATACTATAGAGATTTCCATGTTTCTCTCTCTCTCTTTCTATCTCTATGTGTGTGTGTGTGCGTGTGTCTTTAAAAGCATATTAACTAATTGACGTCTGTGTTTATCTATCCATACGCAAATGTGTTTCACTCCTCATTACTGTTTGCTGCTCTGTTGAGGGCGATGTGGCCCTTTCTTCCGTTTTCCCCCCTTTTTTTTTTTTTTTTTGCCATATTGCTCTTTTTTTTCTCGCAGTGACCCACAAATGGTGTGATTGACATTTCGGACATGTTGAAAAGTTGCGGCTGGTTTGCAAATAAAATATGAAGAAAAAAAAGAACACAAAAACCAGGCGACTAAAAAACAAATGTCTCAACTCATTCTAAAAAGGTTCATTCATACAATTGCTTCCCAATCTGCGAGTTAGAGATGAACAAATTCTACGATATATTTTTATTATCACGTGGAATGATGTCTTAGAATGTTGCAAAATTTAACATTCGATTATTAATAGATAGAGGAAACAGGAATTAATAGATTGCTAATTAAATCATTTAACTAAAATATACATATATTAGTAGATATGTCGAACTAGACTTATTTGTATTTAAAGTGTTACAAATAGATTTTGAAACTTTTTGGACTCATCATCGTTCGTCGAATCAACAACAAAATAAATGTCAATTTTAAAATCAACAAATATATGTATGGTGTTTTTTTAAGTGTTTTTTTTACACATTGACAATCTTAAAATCTTATTGACTTATAACATTTCACAGTCGATTCAATAAACAAGATAAAAGTATTAAATAATTTCTAGTTTTGGAAATAAAGAAATTTTTAAGAAGGTTTGGTAGTAAAAATTACGACTAGAACTGGAATGTGCTAAGCATGAAAAAGAAAGTGTCAGCCTATCTAAGAAATTTCTAAATGAATTCCTTAACAATCTTTCTTTCTTCTAAATTGAAAGTAAATAAAAACAAAGCTAACTAGATTTGATAGGAGTTTAAGACAGATCTTTATAAATAAGTAAGACAATCTTTAATTTGCCATTAAAATTATGTAAATCAATGTCGTGGAAGGATATTGACACTTTATAATATGCATGAACATTTTAAAGACTTAGGAGATAAAAAAAAGGTCAAAAATGAGTGGAGATATGTATTGTCATCCGTCGTATCGGATCCTATCATGCTTTGTGTTCTATGACAAAATTTATTTAACTCTAAAAATGATTGTAATTCAAACACCGGTTAATTGAGTTTAAAAAAAAAATTCTACCACGCTCCTTAAAAAGAAAATGTGTATTTAAATGTCAGCAAGGTAAAATAATTTGTTGTTTTCTGTTTTTCTAAATTCAAAAAATTCTATTGAAAGTAACTAAAATTCTCTCAATTTTAATCCATTCAAACTTTCAGAATACCGAAGATTGATTTAAAATATTAAAAAAATATTTCCAAAAATCCAAATTTGTATAACATTTTGTTCGTTGAATAGTCTCCAATATAGTAAACGTTATCCCTCGAAAGAATGATTTCTTAATCTCAACCAGTTCTTAATAAGCTTTTCTTTTACTTTTTGGTCTACTTTGAAAACATTCCAAAGCAGATTTCGAAACTTACATAAAAAAGCACTTTGGCAGATCGTTTGAAATCTATCATAAATCAGAGTTTATTTAGTGATTAGAGTTTAACCATAAAGTCAATTCATAGTTTACCCCAAAAAAAACATTTGGCTTATAATAATTGTTTACGGTTTTCATAATCCTAATTTGCCTCGTATTTTGAAATTTTTACATTTGAGAAATAATAATACTTTTAAATTTCAGCTCTGTAAAAACCTAAAGACCTTACACAAAAGTGTATTCTCCCTAGTTGAAATCAGTAATGACCTTCCAGCAGGCTGGACAGATTGCCTACCAAGCAAAATAATGTCCATGTAAATAATCGTTTCATGAAATTCAACTGGTAAAAACAAATTGGAACAATTTCATCTCTTGGGGTTACCAACGTTCAGTCACAATTGCCATTTAGTTCGTGCATCTATCTATGTATAGTCATTATTTTCTGTGTGTTTTGTTTTTTTTTTTTGTGACTGTGTGCGTTTGCTCAAACTATAATTATCTTAATTAAAATCTAAAGTCAAAGTTTTGACAAAGTCAAGTCAAGTTGAATCGCAGTCCAAGTCCAAGCATAGCATAGCACATAATGTGATTAGCTCATCTGTTTTCTGAGGAATTAAGTAATCAGCGTTGTTTAAATGACCACCAGGTTAGCCGGTTGGATGGTTGAATGGTTGGTTGGTTCATTTGTTAGTTGGTTCTAAAAAGGGAAAATTTTACGCAGACCAGAGAGAGAGAGAGAGAGACTAAAAGAAATCTCAGCTCTTAGTTAAGACTAGCTAGACCTCCCTACCCCCCTTCAGTCTAACCGCTCAATCTTATGGCCTGCACATTGCTCTATAGAAATTTAAATACAAATATAAATGTATATTTGTGTGTATATATTTTGGCTGAAATAATGTTGATGTCATAGGTTCGGTTTGTTGGGCGTAAAAAATGTTTATGGTAGGCATTCAGTTTGAAACTTTGTGTGTGAGCTAATGCAAGCATTCAAATACAAAAAAAAAAAAAAAAAACAACAACAACAACACATACACAAAAGGCCAGAGAGGAATGCGAATGCCCATTATAAATGCCAAATATTTGTTTTGTCAACGCAATTTTCAGTTGTTATTTCTTTTTTTCGGAGTGCTTGTGGTTTGTTTTTTTTATTATTTTTGCTTTGCTAAACAAGTAAGTTGTAAAGGAAAAGTCATGCTGGCGAGCAAATGTATAAATTTTCAAACAAATGAATCATTTTTGTATACAATGATGACTAAGCTAAACTACATTTAATTAATTATGTAAAAATAAAACAAATTCAAGTTTAGAAGCTTTAAATTAGATTAAGAGATAAATTTAATGTTAGATAAATTGGAATACAAGTCTTTGAGATAGTTTTGTGACCGATTTCTGTCACTCCTTGTTGATCACTCAGTGAATTGAAAACTTTTTTTGGAATTGTTGTGATTTAAAACTCGATGTAACCAAAAAACGATAGCAGAAAGAGATAGACACAATAAATTTCTTAAACTTTAACAAGGAAGAAAATGAGATATATGTATGTAGATCGAGATCGTGATATACAAAGGATAATTAAAAACACAGAGAGAGAAAGATAGAGAATGAGAGAGATTGGGAGTAAAAAGGAGTCCAAGAAATATTTCAAGGCTTCACTTTTTACTACATGTAAATTGCTTTTTTGCTTTTTAATTTTCATAAAGATTTTATTAGATGTTTTTAAAATAGTTTGTGATTCTAACACTTCTGAAAAGATTTAAATATTTAATTAATACTTAATTTGACTCGTATTTTGTAAATTCTAAATTTGAACTGATACTTTTAATATTCAGCTTTGTAAAAACCTAAAGACCTTATACAAAAGTTTATTCTCCATAGTTGAAATTAGTAATGAATTATTAAAAAAAAATTTAATAGAACTTGACACTTTATAAACCTTTCTGTGTTAAATGATTATCGATTGTATCAGCCGACTTATCCTTTCTATCCTTTATATAGAAGTCTTTTGAAAGTATTTGCAAGGTAATTATATTCAACACCAAGTAAATAATTAATTAAGATGAGGAGCTTTAAAAGTAAACTATGAATTGTATGGGATTTGCATCATATTAATTTTATCATAATTATTATTATGAGTAATTCTAAATTAAAAGATGTTTTTTAAAAGATAATTATAATTTATACCTGTATACATATAAGGTTTTACACTTTCTTGCCCAAAATGTTAAGAAGCATCAATTAAGATCCTTTTTATCATATTATCCTAAGGATATAATAAATTTTACCAATATTTAAATTCACTTAAAAACTTTATTCCTTTCCGAGTAAGTTTTCTTGGTGTGTTAATCCTCCAAGAGTGAATAGGAATATCGAGTTATTTCATAAAATCATTAATTCTGGAAATTTCTTCAATTATTTGGGAAATTAATTTAGCTTACAAAATTTCATTTGTTTATTTTTCCGTAAATAAATATGCAAAATGTGAAAAAAAAACTGGTAGATTTTTAATTTCAATAAATTATTGATAACAACTTACGAGGATTGGAGAGTTAAAAGATATTATATAAATTTTAATTCAACGATGCTTTGTTTTTATATTTTTCAAGATATTGAAAATATATTTTTTTATTATTATGTACTTTAGATAAATTTATACATATACACAATTGATGTAAGTATAAAATAATATAATTTCAAAGTATTTTCAAGGTATTGATTGTTGTAAATATTTTTATAATTAAAAGTTGTGTTGAATCTTAATTTCAATGGCCTGCCTTTCTTTTATTTTTAAATAAATAATTCTGTTGTCTTAGTTCCTACATTATTTCATAGCTGGCTTGAGAATTTGAGATACTCGAAAAATGATTTAACTACTATTTAAATACCAGTCCAACAAAAAAATAAAAGACCTTCAACACATTTGCGCAGAACTTCAAAAAGAAATTAAAATTATAGCAAAACTCGCAGCGAGCAACAACAAAAACAAACCGCGATGCTGAAGAAGAACAAAAAAACAGAAAAAAGGGGCATATGGAAACCAGTTTTTTACTGGGGAAACAGCAAAAAACACAACAAAAATTGGTATAATATTGGTACGTAAGCAGTAATTGAAGTTAACGTAATTATAAAAGTACTATAACAACATCAACAGCAACTTATATGGCTAAGAAGGAAGAGTGATGGCAAGGATGTGGATCCTTCTTTACTGGCCACGCTTAATTTCCCAATTAACATGGGAAAACTTCAAAAGAAGCTCAAGGAAAATGAAAAAAAAAAATAAATAAAAAATTGTAGGACAAACTCATTTACGCTTCACAGCGAATTCAGCAATAAATGTAAGTCGAAAAACGTGCGCTTTATTTTCCACTTGTACTATTTAATTCCTTACACAAGTGACTGACTGACTGACTGACTGAATGAATGAGTGAAAGAGAATGAAAGACAGAAAATATTATTATAAAGACAACGTTCAAGGTTCTGAGGACATTGACAACGCAAAGGTCAAACATGATGAGAAGAAACAACAAGTTTTTTTTATGACCATATGCAATCGTATCTGAATTTTATTTATATTTTTATAGATATTCATGTAAAAAATAAAAACAGAACAAAAATTACCAACTGCCATAACCACAGAACACCATCATCTCATCTCTCTGAGCTCTGTGCTGGGTGAAATAACCAACAAAAAGTAAAAGTTGTTAAACTGAATATCAATTTTATGACTAAATATGTTAATTTTCTGGAAGCCATTACAGAAATGGGCAAAGACTTCCCCAAAAGTATTTAAGATTTCCTTTTTTTGGAACAAAGTAATTGTGAGTTATTTATTTCACAATTTTAACTATCTTCACCTGCAACCCTAAAACAACATTCAAGGCACTAAATATTTACTAGTAAATAAATCTTAATTTTATGAAAATTAAATGTTTATTTGCAGTCAAAATCCTTTTATCAAAGTTAAAAAACAAAATACATGTGCAGCCCTCCACATAATGACGAGATTAATCGTTTATATTAACCCTTTTGATTCCCTTAACAACTCCAATATTCTAACCATGAAACAGTTTCAACAAAAAACAAATTTATACATCTTATTTAAACAAATATAAACAGACAA